>CAUYLG010024109.1:0-51980 GCA_963573385.1 Cacajao melanocephalus
ACAGTATTTGGTTTTTCATTCCCAAGTTACTTAGAATAGGGACTTTTGCCATTTTCTTTTTTTATTTTAATTTTTTTAATATAAAAAAAATTTTTTTTTTTTTTGTACATAAATTTTACCCTTTTATATTATTTAATAAAATTTTTATAAAAATTTTTTTGTTGTACCAAAAAAAATGTTGTTTTTTTTCCTTCACACTTTCAAAAAAAAAAAAAAAAAAAAAAAAAAAAGAAAGTGTTCTGTCTGCTTCTATCCTCTAGAAAAAAAAATATAGTGATTTGGTATAATTTCTTACTTAAATATTTGGTAGAATTAGAATGAAGCCATCTGACCCTAAAACTTTCTGTTGAAAGGTTATTAATTACTGAGTCAAAATCTTTACTAAATGTAGATATATTACAATTGTCCGTGTCTTCTTGTATGAGTTTTGGCAGACCTTTTTTCAAGAAATGTATACATTTTACATTGATTATTAAATTTGTGGTCATCGAGTTGTTTATAGTGTTTCTTAACTAGTTTTTTAATGTCTATGGGATTTGTAGGAAGTGTTATATCTTTCATTTCTAGCATTAGTAGTTTGTGCTTTCTCTCACTTTTCTAAAAATTAGGTTGGTTGACTATAGAGTAATTAATTTTATTGAGAAAAAAATTAAATAAAGTGGCCAACACAATTTCAATAAGAAATTGGCATCTGAAAACAACAAACAACAAAATCCTGATGTAGAAGCAAACGAGTAAGTCATTTGTGTATCTGGGGCAAATGTGGAAAGCAGAGAAAACAAGAATAAATCGTTGGAGTTTGATGTGTGTATGGCTGGTGTATTTCAGGAATAGGAATGATGCCAAAGTGGCTGGAATGGAGTGAATACGAAATAAGGAGACAGTGGAAGAAATCACTGCAGTTATGGGATAGTGCTTAGAAATAATAGAGCATTATATGCGAACATAAATATTGGGATATTTATTTCAAATAGTATGACAATTCACAAGAGATTTTTGAGCCTTTATATAATCACTGACATAATCACTCTGACTTTTTATTAAAATGGAGAGAACAATACTAAAGGTATTTAGTCAGAATTCATTTTGCAGTTATCTAATTGAGATGTATAAAAGAAATATATATAAGGCTTATCCAATAGGAAAAGCATGGGAGCAGTACAAAAATAATAACTAATGTTTACTGCATACTTCACTTTGTATTATGATCTGTTCTATGTTTGAGATGCATTTGCTCATGAGACACATTTGCTCAGTTAATCTGCGTAATATTTTAATGTAAGTACTATATACTAATTATACAGCATAACTTTCTGTATGTTGTGCTATTCAAAGTCCAAAAGCCAAACATAAAAATACAACAAAGACTAAATCCCAAGTAATCTGACTCTAGAACCTACACACATAAACATAGGTATATATTGATTGCTTCCTGAGTAGAATTAACGACCAGAGGATGACCTGAATCTTCATCTTTCTGATTGGGAAATATTGGAGACTTTTCAACATTTGATGAATCAAACATTACAATTATGAAAGTGATCTTCAGAAATATTAAACCCATAAATACTTGATAGAAGTTCCCTCCGGGTAACTATGCTGTAAGATCACACAAAAAAATTAGCAGATGTTATCTTAAGAGCAAACTTTCATAGCCATCTCAGAATCAATGCCCACTTCACAGTTTTACTAGGCTTACTCTCTTTTGAGAAAGCATTCTGATTATTAGACATAGGTAATATTTAAGGGCTAAAATCATATTCTGTCTCATCTAGTACTAGTAGAAAAACTTTATGAATGTTAGTGAAATCCTAATTTATAAAACGATTTTATAAAAGACAGTACTAATCTGTGATATAATCCCAACTATTTTGCTGTTTGAAAGATTTTTGAATAAAGGTAATTGGTGTAGTGTTTTTATAGCCTTTTGAGAGTTATGATTAACTGTAGTATTACTGAGCTACAGATATCTGTCTGCATGAGTTTGTGGGAGAACATAGGAGGCACTCAGAAGTTGAGCCCAGACATTATTTAATAGTGTCAGCTAGCACCTGCTCAGAGTTTCTGGCTGAGTATTCCTGCATTTATTTTCAGAGATTTGAATAAAAGGAGTTATCCAAGCCTAGAATAATTCAGTGTGGACTCTTGAGTGACATGTAAAACAGAAAAGTTCCAGTTTGGGAGAGGAAATAGCAATACAAGTAATCTTGTGACCCCAGTTTCTCATTTCAAATTCAGGAGAAAATATATATATATGGATATTTTTATTTTAACATCATACTACAGATGAAAGTCTGCATTTTTTAAAAAGGTAAAACAACTCAATTTTATTTATTTCCATAATCTATAACATTTTCAAACAAGAGATTCAGGGTGATCTTCTTGAAACACTCACACTCTTATTATGCCCTATGCCTACAACCTATTCTGTTAAAACCTGATTAAGAGAAGACAGATGGTGAAATAACTTTTGAAAACTCAATAGTTTCTTAATATAGCTCCAGCCAGAAACATTGACCCGAATACTGTCTTCCTTTTTAACTGAGAAGTTAAAAGTTATTTCAGTGACACATTTTTTCCCTTTAATTATACTTATATTTAATTAAATCTACATAATTCAGCTGATTTCCATCATTAGAAAGTATTGTTATGCGCATTCAGAGAATAAATAGATTTGATTCTATCACGAAGAGAGAGCAAAAGATGAGAGTTGCTGATTCTTTAAATTAAAATATAACTTCTGTTTGGTTTAAAAAAAAAAAGGCTCCAAAATATACTTATGTCCTTGTTTTTCCTCAGATTGTGCTCAAATAACTAGCAATTGGCTAACTTCAGAGTTTACCCTGGACTACATGGTAGTTTTCTCATTCTCTATTTTCTTTCTTTTTTCTATTTTTTTTTTCTCCCTTGGTCTAACATCCTCTACATGCCCAAGACACTTGTCTCTGGCTTCCCAGAAATTTTTCTGTGACATGTATTATTCCCCATCCTGAAGTCAAACCAACCATTTTATAGCTGCTGTCTTTTGTTCCTTATCTTTTTATTCTTTCCTTATCTCAACTGTCATCAATTTGATATGGGAACTCATTTGTCCTGGTATGCTACTACTGCACAGGAGTTGTTCTCTAATTGAATATTTTGGGCTTCTGAGAACATTTGAATATATTTTCAAGGGTTAGTGACTTGTCTATAAGAACTTTTATAAAACTTCTCGATTTTATCCCAATGAACATCAATGGTAAGCATGCAATAATTATTGGGATAAATATTGAATCATTAAATATCTTCATGAATTATTCAGTTGAGGATTATCATCACTTTTGCAGTATATGTAGACCAAAGAGGTTCTATGCAATTAGGGTTAGTTCAATAGTTCAGATAGAGAAAAATACTGGAAAAATTAAGCTATCGTATCATACCTAAAAGAGGTACATCAAATTCAATGAAATCAGTATTATGTTCATACTACTAGCAAAATAATATGTTGATCATATTGTTTTTACATTCTAAGCTGTGAAAGTGCATTGGCAATAAGTATTTCAGTCAATATAAAATGAATAAATATTATAGCCATGACTCTATCCATAATTGGATTAGATAAGCACTTAATGTAAATTTCAGTAAAGCAATATAAGTATATTTATCTTAGGGTGAATGAGACAGTTTTGAGAGACAGCTTGTTAAAATTAGCCATTGATAGCTGCTCATGGGAAAAGTATATTGCAATTATTTGAAATTAGCAAATATATTTTAAGTTATTAATAAGGATTTATAAAGTATACCTATGTTAGTAGGCACTTTCTGCCTTAATTTTACCGAAGTCAAAATAAAGAATTACAACAAATCCAAACCTGAACTTGATACAGCTATTTTTTTAACTTCAAATTCAAAAATGATGAGCTGCCTTAAGGAAAATAAAAAATCTAGCACAAGAAATACTGTGTGTTAATTGAATTTAGTTGGTTTTGTCAAATTAATTATATTTAATTTGAAGTTTGCTTCACAGTTATTTAAAATTATACTAAGAAGTGCTTTGTGTCTATTGTTACATTCATTCATTTTAAAATAACTTTAAAATAAATATAACACACATTGGTACAGAATCCAGTAAAAATCATTATATTAAATTACACATGAATATCACTTAAGTTTCAGGGACACTGCCTCATAGCTTTTAATTGCCAGAATTGCTAATCTTTGAGAGAGCTGAATGTCTTAATAAGTAGAATAAACTTTTTACCTCTCCATAAGCATTAGCATTTAAACAATAAGCAGTACATTTACAAGTGAAAATTTTGAGAGTATGGTTAGTCAGCTAAGAAATTTCTTTTGCAAAGCTAACAAACACAAGCAAATTACTTCTTAACCACTACTTTAAAATTATAGAATCTCAGCCAGATGTTATCTGTTTTCTTACTAATTAGGCCAATCACAAAACTGCCCTCCCAAAAATTTATATTTTGATTTCGTTGAAGTCCAACAATTTATAAATGTAAACCATTCAATATTATTTTGATCATTGGTGATTATTTTGTCTTCTCTATTTTTCATAGCAGTGATCAGTTTTCTTCACAACATTAGGTACTGGGAGAAATAGAAACTATCAAGTTTAATGTTACTAAAATAAACATTTATTTTTATTTTTCATATGATTTTAATCATATATATTTTTTGGATGTCTATATGTGTATAGAATAGTATACACATAGTATAGATGTTTATAAGCACTGACATCCATGAAGTGTCTCATCTTTCTGTGGACATCTGCTTTTACTTACATGGGAATATGTAGTCATAAACATAAATAAGATTTTAAATATAACAGATTTATATATTTATTATCATCATAGATTATTGGCATATCAAGAAATAATGAATGATGCATGCAATATTTATTCAGTTATATGAGAACATCTGTCAGGATTAAATTGAATAGTAATTATATCATAAGACAACTGAGTAACAGGCATTCAATTGAAAAACTAAAAGCAAAATGAAATAAGATGTTAAGTTCATAAAAAAAGATGGAACTGATGTTAGCATCGAAAAGATTCACTGTTGATAGTAATATACATGATCTGATGTAAGTTACTGTGAACTTTTTGTATCATTCTTATTATCCCCTAGTGGAATAAGAACAATCAGAGGGGCTAAGCACTATGGCTCGTGCCTATAATTCCAGCACTTTGGAAGGCCGTGGCAGGAGGATTACTTGAGCTATGGAGTTTGACACCAACCTGGGCAATATAGCAAGAACTCAGGGCTTGGTGGTGTGTGGGTATAGTTCCAGCTCCTCAGGAGGCTGAGGCAGGAGGATTGCTTAAGCCTGGAGAATCACTTGAGCCTGGAAGATCAAGGCTGCCATAAGCTGTGATTCTACTATTGCACTCCAGCCTGAGTGGCGGACTGAGACTCTGACTAAAACAAAACAAAACAAAAAAAAAACAAAAATTTCAAGGAGCATATGTTACCCCAAAGAAACTTCATCATAGGGCAGAAGATATAAATTTGTCCCTGTAGAAAGAAGGTGGTTAGGTGGTTAATTTTAAAATGGTGAAACAGGAAAACTAGTGTATGTTCAGCAAATAATAATGATTTGTGAAACTATTTCCAAGATTTGACCTTCAGTAAAAATTGACTAGAATTAAAATCAAGGCCAAGTTGTCAAATAAATTTCATTTTGTTGGTGGTGGTGGTGTTGGTGTTGATGGTGATGGTGTTATAGGACAGCCTATTCCAAATTTTGGTATTTTTAAAAAGATTAACATTTTTATAGTTTCCTTATTAATTTA
The DNA here is from genome assembly GCA_963573385.1 of Cacajao melanocephalus. NCBI lineage: Eukaryota > Metazoa > Chordata > Mammalia > Primates > Pitheciidae > Cacajao > Cacajao melanocephalus. The sequence continues at coordinate 5,793 of CAUYLG010024109.1, forward strand.
TTTACTTATTGTTCAATAAATATATTTTCTAAGTCATTAGAGTGAGGAGTTTAAACTTTATATATAATTCTAAAACTTACTTGATTTGCAATCATGAAAAACTAAAATCCAGACACTCACAGGCAACCCTGTGGGCAACATACGGAAATAGCAGTCTTTTGGGGATGGAGGTATTTATGTTTTTGTGTGTATTAGTGCAACTGTGAGAACAGTATTGTACAATGTATGTCACATTGTCCAATGAGTTTACTTTCTCCAAAGAGAAAAGGACATTTCTTCTGCTAGCAGAAATACTCAAGATTTAGACACATGAAAATAAAAAATGGAAAACAATAAATGTAAATAAAACATTACTGTAGCCTTTTTCTTGTTGCTTTCCCACCAGTTTCACAGTCACAGACTGATGACGAATGGTTGTTTCAGTGCAGCAATGAATAGTAGAATTGTGTTCTTTTTAAAAAGTCAGTCCTCTGGAGAGTAAATTTTTAAAAGTCACAAGTCAATGAGAGTCTGGGAAAAAAAAATGTGCACATTGTTTTCTTGATATAATAAAGATGTCGAAAGTAGTTCCCTGTTCAGAGAATTTTTCAGTACAATGTGTTTTTTAAAAGTTACTGTGTTTAAGTAAGGTAATGCATTTCTTTTAAATGTCTGGAAAAATTGCCAATGACTTGAAAATGGGCAATATGAAATACTGGTTTCTTTAGAGTGCAGGCTTACTTTGTTCAGTGAATTTTCTGGAGATTATTTGAGTCCATGGGGTGTGCAGCTTCGCCTTTGACTAGCAATTTAACAGCTCTGGAGGTAGAAGATAACCTGTAAAATACGGTGACGCTGACAACAATTAGAATAATTCATATTCTTGGTGATGACGTAAATGAATTTTGTGCCATAGAGAATACACATTTCTGTAATTAAACTCTCATTTGGAATGGTTTTCATGTCCATTGGTTCATTCACTAATTAGTTGACAAAAATATTTGACAAGTGTTCATTTTATATTTGTATATGAGTCATAAGTTTATCTCTTGAAAATTAGACTTTAGCACTAGTATTAAATGAATTAAGGACTGGAAGAACCAGAAGTTAAGAAGAAAGAAAGTTAATCTTAATGCATGCTCAGATGCATTATATTGTTTTAGGCTTCTTGCTCCTCCCTTCTATGTGTGCAAAGCACTGAATGCAGTTTTGTTTTTATTGAAGTGATATAAGCCAAGCTTTTCCATTTTAGAATGCAAGCACTTTCCCCTCTAGAGTGATTGAGTTCACTTTGCAGAGATTTAGAACTATTTATTTAGATGCATATAGGGTTGGAGGAATGAATAGCGAGGAGGTACCAAAAACTTTGAAGGAAATGAGAGAAAGAATGACTTCTTTGGGACAGAATCTTGCTAGAGCTCTCTCCTGTGCCTCCATCCTTTCTCATCATTCCTCTTTGTTTGTGGCTGCCAGAATAATTAAAGGAGTTGAGAAGTAGATTCTGTTACTATCTTGCCTTTAAGCTTCGCACTCAGGTTGATTAATGCTTTCTTTACACTTGCACAGGGCTGCTCTACATTTCCTTTGTAAGTAATGCTAATTAGGTTGAACAAGCAGCCAGTGCTTGCAAAGCTGGTGTTTGAGCTAGAAGAACTCCTGTGAGATTATAATGTTTCTGGATGCAACTAAACAGAAAACTATATGCAAAAGTCAATTCTTTTATTCTTCATTTTAACAAATATTCATTGAGAACCTAATATGTGCACTATAACTATTTGACGAAAAGAGTATTTGTGTGAAAGTCTTGATATGGCAGGCATCTTTTATATTCAGAAAAAAAAACAAGGAAACTAATTTGAATAAAACAAAGTAATGACAGGAAAAATGACAAGAGATGAGATCAGGAAAGTGGATACAGGGTTATAGCAGTATCTGGTAAAAAACAAAAAAACAAACAACAACAACAAAAAATACCCTCTTCTTTTTCATTCCTTTTATTTAGATAGACGCCATTGGATGGTTTTGAGCAGAAAATAATGCATGATCTGACCTACTTTTAAAAATATAACTCCACTAGTGTATTAGGAAAAGACAGTAGAAAGCAAAAGATAGAAGTTGGGAGCCTGGTAAATGGTAAGGGAGAATTGACTGTGGCTCGGACTGGGGTGCTAGCAGAGGAAGTAGTGACAGTCCATGGGTTGGTTGCAGTATATGAGAAATAGGAATCAATGTTGTTTCAAATTTTTCACCTAAGAGGCTAGAGAAATGGAGCTGTCTTTTACTGAATGAAGAATAAGATGGCAAGAACAGTATTTTTAGGAAGTGGCTGGGATTAAGAGTTTGGTTTTCATATATTGAGTGTGAATTGCCTATCAGCATTCAAGTGAAAATACTGAGTACTTGCACATAAGAGTGAAAATCAAGAGTGAGTGAGCAACATTTAATTTTTTTAAATTGAGTTATAGTTGACATATAAAAAGCTTAAGTTTTAAGTTTGATGAGATTTGATAATTTTATATAATTATGTAACCAATATCCATACAAATTTTTCAAACATTTCCATTATTCCAAAAAGTTTCGTAGTACGCTACTTAATATTACCCACACTGACAACCTGTACTGTTGGGGCAATTCCTTTCTGACTTCTATTACTATAAATTGGTTTTGCCTATTCTAGAACTTTGTAAATGTAACATATACATTAAGTATTCTTTATCTTTGTTTTATTTGTTCTGCATAACTGTAAGATATTTTTATATTACAGCATTTATAAATTATATTTATATGTAGAAAACTGTTTGATCACCACAACTCTGTAACAAAGTCTTAGTCAGATTTTGCTGCAAGGATTCTGCATAAACTACAAATCTAAAAACTCATTAGCTAGAAACAAACTATTTTTCACTTATGGGTTTGTAGGTAGCCTGGGATTCTTCTTGGCTCATGTGAGCTTGACTGTCCTTAGGTTTAGTCCTGATCTGCATGTTCGTCTTTTGGAGACCAAGGCAGAAGAGTGATTGCTGCCTGGAGCAGTCACAACCCTATCTGTGGTGGTTAGCAGCAGGGCAAAAGCACCAGCAGAAACTTGGAACTGATATATTTTATGTCTTCCCAACATCTCCTTGGCTGATACAGGTAACTTGGCCAAGCACAAAGTTAATGCATTGGGGAAATATAGTCCTCCCAAGGTGTTGGAGACAAGGGGAAGTGAATAGTTGGGAAAAAAATGTGATCTTACATGTGAGCAGGAAAAAATATTAATCACTATTTACATGAAATAGAAAAACAATACTCATCTCAGAGGATGTGAGAGATTAATTTATAGTACCAATGAGAACCAAATACTGATTTTGTGACATTTAATCTAATATTACATCATGTAATTACTTTTGTTAATAACATTAGGCTTGTACAGTGAAGAGAAAAAATATTTTGGACCAATATAAAGGAGAGGCTAGAAGACTGCAGAAATCTGAGTAAGACATGATAAAATTCTTCAGTCATCCTTATTCTTAAAATGCTCCTCTATTTGCTAGAAGAGACAAAGCTTACACAATGGAGAAGACAAAAAGGTTTCCCCATTCTTTAGGTGCATTCATTACCATGCCTAAGGGATGATAAGGTGTACTAGAGGATAGGGTGCTGATTTTCTAACCTTATGGAGAGCCTTTAAACATGAAACACAGAAATTACCTTGTGACCTTTTTTGTGGCATATTTTTTCAGTCATAAAGATGCTCAAAAGTGACGCAGTTATAAACAATTATGAGTATAACGTTATTTTAATTTAAGAAGTTGAAGTTGATCTTCAGGGCATTTGAAGCATCCTGGTCAGTAGGAGCAGTTAAGGAAGCAGTGACAATAAATGAATGAAAGCTGGAGATAGAGGATAGCCATCTGAATTTAGGTCCTGACAGAACATTAATGCTACTTTTAGAGGAAAGAAGAAGTATGGAGAGCTCAAAAGGTGTAGTGAGAAAATTTGTGGTGAGAACTAACACAGGAGTAAATAGATCTGGACAAATCACATTTTGAAACCACTATTTCCACTAAAGAGGAGAGTTTGTGTTACACAGCAGAGGTAAATATTGAAAATAGGTTGAGGCCAGATTTTGAAAGACCTTTAAAAAGATTGGATTATCAAATTTGGACGATACGTTGTAGGCATAATGTTGTTACTCTAAGTTTAGAATATGTGACAGATGCTAAAAGTAGTATTTTAAGATAAATAATCTGATAATAGTGTTCAAAATTATTAACGGATAGAATTTGAAATCAATGAGATCAGTTAGGAAACCACTGACTACTTAAGGTGTAATTTATAAAGTCAGAAGCAGTGGAAAACAATGAATAGCTTTGAGAAATATTACAAATTTATAATTTGCAAACTATGGCAAATAATTGAAGATTAATGGTTGGGAAGAAGGTGAAGTTAAAAAAATAAATCGTTGAAAATATTTTAGTCTTAATCAGTAAGAAAATGCCAATTCCATATGACTTTGTAAGTGAGGAGAGGGTGTGTGTGTGTGTGTGTGTGTGTGTGTGTGACACTTTATTATGTTTAATATTGTTTAAAGAGAGATTATGTTAAGGCTATATAAAATTAGCTGACATGTGCAGGATACAAGTACATAGTGCTGGAAAAGATAATGTGAGCTTTACAAAAAGTAATAAAGTAAATGGAATGCTTATTTAGAGGCTATGAGGACACAAAAAGAAATAAAATAGATATTTGTTATTCAATGAAACTTCCCTAAAACACTACAGAGCAAAATTTAGTGTACAAGTAGACCCATCTTGGAAACCATTCATGTCAATTTAGTCTCTAAATTATTATGCCTAACACAGTGAATTGGTCATCATAGGCACATTTTTTCCCCTTATGGAGCAGTTTTATTCACAGCAGCTCCAACAGCATAAATCCCAAGGAATTCAGTAAAGTATGATGTAAGTGAAGTCCAAATTTAACTTATTTTTACCTTGATTTACATATAGGATCATATATGTGATGGATATCTTAGCAACACGTTTATAGAAACATTTTTTCTGTTGTTACAGATTTATTTCTTTTTAAAGGAGGAATATTGTTTTTTCATCGATTCAATCAATGATTTAACGAATACATTCTGTATGAAAAGCATTAAGTTAGATCCTGGTGATACACAGGTAGAAGATACACTGAGCTCAAAGTTTAGTATGGAAATAAAATAAATAATTACAACAGAGTTTGTGAAAAATGTTATGATGGAGTTATACTCAGAGTGCTGTGGGATTTCAGCAAACAGATTTCAAACTGAGATTAGGAGATCAATGTTTGAAGGATAAATGGGAGTTAGGAACAGCTACAGTTGAAGGCAATGAAGAGCAAAAAAACATTCTTGGTATAGGAAACAGACTGCATGCAGGAAGATAAGGTATGTTAAGAATTTCAAGTGGTTCAATATGCCTAGGTGAGGAATGAATATGAGGCAATGGTAGAATATAAAGGATCCCAGAGAACTTTGAACTCTCCTTTATTCACTTTGCCTATGTTTATTCCCAATAAATTCTCTGCCTCTTGGAAGGTTCAGTATCTCCGAGTATTTTCTTGTGTACGCAGGAAAACAAAATTGGAGATTCTTCTAAATTTATTAAGAGGTTAAGTTCCAATGAACCTATTTTAAATTGAAAACGTTGTAAGTCAAAAATACATCTGATGCACTGCAGAGTCTCAGTTGCTTATACTCTTGATTGTATGACTGACTAGAAGCTGTGGCTGGCTGTCACTGCCCGGTATCTTGACAGAGTATTGTACTGCATTTCACTAACCTGGAAGACCAAAATTTAAAATTTGAAGTTGTGGTTTCTACTGAATGCATATGGATTTCACACTATCATAAAGTCAGAAAATTAAGTTGAACCATCATAAGAAACAGATCATTTGTAGTGATCATTACAAAGTATTAAAGCTGGAGCATTTAAATATGATATGTTAAAACTTCATTCTCCAGAAAATATATTTACATATATAAAATGGAATGTTCACATTAAAAGCCCAAAAAAGAAGTTCAAATGTAACTAAAAACTAAGACTTTCTGCTTTAATTTCATATTGCTTACTAAGGAAGTCATTGAATTTCCTGTTCTTCATTCACATTTACAACCAACTGAATACATTGCTTTATTCAAGCTTAAATACCAGCTACTGGATGAAACTACGGCATAAAACCTCTTTTTAGAGTAAAACTTCAACCTTCCAGCTTTGCTCCACACAGTTAGGACTCTTGAGTTAGAAAATCCTTGATATTTTTAAATTCATTTACTAGTAAGGATTGATAGACATTTTTGAGGCCTAATTATTATTGATGAAAATATACATATTTAAATCATTACCTATGAATGGGGTGACCATATATCTTGTTTCTTGTTTTTGTTGTGTTTTGTCTTTGTTTTTCTGTTTTGTTTTGTTTTGGATAAGTTTACTACAGTAGTTCTAAGCATAATTACTAATAGCTCCCTATTTCATTTTCTATAATATAACATTCAAATTTAGACAATGAATTATAAAGTCACCTCATCAGCTGAGTCACTTTTATAATCTGCATAATGGTCTTGAAAATTTTCACACAATTATATTTTAAAACATAATTTCAACCATTCCATAACCAAGATATATAAACAACAAGAGATATGGTACATATCTCACAAGCATGCTTATCTCATCCTCACTTGTAAACTTGTAAAGGCCAGGAGGATGCACTCCTACTGCACTTATTCTAGAACAAGCTCAGGGGAGGTATGACCATAAGCTGTATCTGAGACACTTCTAATAGAACATTTGGAAAGTCGATGTGGTCTTTGAGATTTCCAAGGGGCTTTTAAAGAATTGACTGATTTTCTATCCCTTTAACTGTGCAAAATGTATATCTTCTTTTATATCTTAGCTAAAATATCTCCCGCTGCCATTTCTCACACAGTGTGAGAGGGAACTTAGCAGAGAGCGAAAATCCCTAGATAGCAATCTACTGTCAGGCTAACAGCTTCCACATAACAGTTATTTTTGCTTTACCCATGAAGCTGCTCTGGGCTTAATGTCTCCCTTTACTGAGGAACCAAATTTAACCTCCTCAGAACCACGAGAACTTTTGTGAGCGTTTTCCATTTTGGGGTTGCCTTATCCAGGTACGAAAGCTATTAAGCTGATTTAGAGCAGAATTTCTTCTTTCATGAAATATGATCATCCCTGTTGCAGAAAAGAAAAACAAAACCCTCTTCAACAGAGGTGAATCAGTTATACATGTATGAGTGTGTTTAACAAATAGGAGAAAAAAGAGAACTGTAAGAAATAGATGATAACTTACATACTTCACAGAAAGGTTTTCGGTACCTCTTCAAGAATGTGTCGACTTAGGTTAAATCTTTCAGAAGTGAAGCACCATTAAACTCAGCAATATCCTAACATATGTGTTCCACAATGAATAGTTCTACAGCAGATAAATTTTGGAGTGAACTTGTGGTAGAGATATTAATATATTTAGATATTTTATAGTAAATAGTTTTTTAAAAATAATAAATTTCGTATACTTGAAAGAATTAGTACAGCAACATAATTGATAATGCATAATATTTCCTAAAAGAGTCTTGGTGGATTTGCTACAGATAGCAGATACAATTCAATTACATTCAGCAATACTTTCTTTCCTAAAATCGATCTACTCAAGTTCTTAAAAATTATTTTCCATTGATGTATATTAAATCTGACCTTCATATACATATTTTAACAAACTTTTCTCAAAGATGTCTATAAAGATAAATTGCAATCCAACATGTCAAGAATCATTTTGCTAAAAGTTGCTAATGCCAATTAGCCTATATTTTCTAAAACTAGGGTTCACTGTAGAGTTCAACTATAGTTTATGTTAAAAACATTCAGAAGCTAAAAAATAAGGTCCTTTGATCATTATTGTGGATTTTTTGGTAATTTTTAAAAGGAAATAAAAGCATAACATGTTTCCACTAGTGTCAGGTTGCATTGACTGACAAGATCTCATTTGTCAACAATATCTCGCTATTCAATGTTTGTTCTTGACATCAGCTTGCTGCATTCTCTAAAAGTACACATTGCCTCCACCAATTTAGCCAAGTGACTTTCCCAGTCAGGCTTGTCTGTGATCCATATACAGTTATTCAGTAAACACATGGTCATTGGCACACCTAGGGACCTGCCAGCACAATAAATAATAATTTACAATTGAATTGGCACCAGGAGAGTTGAGTGAATCCTAGATGTTGAACTGTCTGAGAAAAAGACTCCAGCAGACATCATCCAGTGTGGTTCAGTGTAGACCAGGTCTTTTAAAGAAAAGAGTCAGCAGTTACATAGCTCACTGTCTTCTTATCTTATAGAAAGTCAAAGATGAGCTAGGTCTGATTTAGAAGCACTATGACTTTGTATAAACTGAAGAGAGAGACCCTGCCCTTGACCCCTTTCCCGTTCTATAAGATGTTTCTCTTTTTATTGGTCCTTTGAAAAGAATGAGAGTTTGGCAGATTTGGGGCCACAAAAGGTTTTTTGCTAAGAAACCAAAAGAGAGTTTTCAAATCATATAATTATCTGTGTGTGTGTGTGTGTCTGTGTGGTCTTGTGTGTCTGTGTTTGTCTCTCGATACACACACACTCGTACACACACTACATTCCACTTCATTATATAGCACATAGTATGTATGACAGCACAAGAAAAATTAGCAACTTTGGCAGGGTGCATTAACTTTTCTTTTTCAGCAATACTCCAACAAGTTAAAATAGAAATAATAGTTAAAATAATGAAAATAAATATATGACTTGTCAATTAATGTATCATTAGAAATCATTGTCATTTCTGTTGATTCTTAGTTTAAACTCTGTATGATACCATTTTTGTAAATACATCTTTCAGACAGTCACACATGCCAACTGAATTTACACCTCTACAGTCATCCTAATATGACAAAAAGAAGATACTTTTGGACTTGCAACTGTGTCAAAGAAATGCCTAGGAAAAGAAAGAAGCAAACTCCATATGAAATACTATAAGAAGAAAAGAGAAAATGCAATAAAAACCCTACCCAAACTTTTCACAAAGTTGAAGAAAACGAAAACACTTCATCAATATTTAAAATCGTCAAATGAGCATTAGACGTTTCAAAAAATGTAAAACACAGAATTTACAAACTCTGACATGAAATACATGAAACATTAAAAAATACAATGAGAACTAATTAAACAAAGGAAGACAAAGCCAAAAGTCATAAATGAAGAATAAACTATGAAACACCCAAAATAAGTATGTTTTAAAAAATCATAACATAATTTTGTGCTGCTCTACACAAATAAACTTTAAAACATAGGGTATATGGATTATTTCATAGGAGGAAACAGTTGACAAAAATTTACTTCAATGGAGATGAACAGTTAAATTTACACAGAAAACTAAATAAGAAAATGTATAAAGAAATGCCCTACTCAATGGTTAAAAACAGAGACAGAATTGGGCGCACATATATACAAAGCCTCAAATGCTTTTACAGTCCAATAAAACCAAAATTTTAGAGACAAGATATTGTTAATAGTACATAAATTGTGTTAGAGAAACGAAAATGAAAGAAACTTCCACATGATATTAAGTATAAAATTTATGATTAAAGATAAAGTTGGCACAGAAATGCAAACCGATATACATAATATTGATGAAAACATTTTAATAAAATATTAGCAAATAGAATCAATCATAATAATGAGAAACTACAACATGAAGTGGGTTCATATGAGAAATTGAAAGATATTTCAGTAATCTGAAATGTTTTAATATAATACATTATACTAATATTTCTTAGGAGAAAATTATATCTTCCTAAAGGCTATGAAGGTATTTTTACTTTGTTTAACACATATTACTTATTAATATTTTTGGAAACTAAGAATAAGTGGCTACTTCCTTAATGTTATAAAGTATATATATATATTTTAAATCCAGCATTCTACTTAATAGAAAAGCACTAGAGCCATTCTCACTGTGATTAGGGACAAGATAAAGATGCCCCAAATCTCCATTTATATTTAATATTGTACTACAGGTATTACTCATTGTAGTTAGGGAGAATAAAAAACGAAATAATATTTGAAAAAATATTTTTTTAATTTAAAGATGATACAAATGAATACCTGGAAAAACAGAGCATTAATAGGCTAAATCAAACAAGATAATTCAATAGGAGAGTAGAATATAAAGTTAACATGAAAATATAATAATTACCACTTAAAAGATACACCAAAAGAGAAGACCCCATTGAAAAGGAAACAAAAATATAAAATTCTTAAGAAAAAGCTTAACTATATATTTTTAAGTCTATCTGAATAAACTAAATCATTTCTAAAAGCACAAAGGTGGACTTGAAGAAATAAAAACACATACCTGCTTTTGTTCAAAACATTTAAACTTTCACAGTTATAAATTTAATAGAACTTTATAAAACCTTCAGTAAGATTTTTATTTCCAGAGCTAATTAATACTAAATTTAATAGAAAAAATAAAGACAATAATATCTATGAAAACACTTTTAAAAGGAAGAATTATGAAATTTGGCCAACATCACCAATGTTTAAAATATACTACAAAGGAAATGTGGACACACAAAGAGACAACAGGGCCATGTCTGTATAGAGGAAAGACACTTGAGGACACTAGAAGATGGCCACCTGTAAGCCAACTGCAAAAATAAGAGACCCAAAGAGAAACCAGTTCTGCTGATTGTTTTGTCTTGGCCTTCTGGCCTCCAGAACTGTGATAACATACACTTCTGTTCTTTGATCCAACTAGTCTGTTGTATTTTGTTACAGCAGCTCTAGAAAACTAATAGAGGTAGTATTTCAAATTATTTAAAAAAAAAGAATTTGAAATATTAAAAATACTCTCTAAATAAGGCCGAAAATTCACATACAATGAAAGAAAAGAGTAATTAATTTTGTTCCAAAATATCAAACATTTTGCATGACCAAAGTAAAAACAACTTATGAATGTCATACAATAATTACTGATGGATATAAAATATTTGTGATATATGTAATATAAAGGCTAATATCCCTAACACTGAAAAAATATTGAGAGGAGAAGGTATTATAATCATGAAGAAAATTAGGTAGAAAACATTAGCAGACAATTTACAAAAGAAACAAAAAAAAATCACCTTTAAAACTTTGAAAAGATGTTTCACTTTATTTATACTAAATTAAATAAGTATTAAGATTGTGTTGACACATCACACTAACTGGGCAAAAGCTGGCAGCATTCCTCTTGAGAACTGCAACAAAACAAGGATGCTTACTCTCACTACTCCTATTCAACATAGTACTGAAAGTCCTGGCCAGAAAAATCAGGCAAGAGAAAGAAATAAGAGGCATCCATATAGGAAAGCAAGTGAAAATATCTTTTAGTTAGATCTTCTTGTTGAACTCTTTGCTATCGTATAATGCCTGTCTTTGTCTTTTTTGATCTTGGTTGGTTGAACTTCTGTTTTGTTAGAAACTAGGATTGCAACCCCTGCTTTCTTCTGTTTGCTGTTTGCTTAATAGATTTTTTTTCATCCCTTTATTTGGAGCCAATGTGTGTAACGCATGTGAGACGGGTGTTTTGCAGACAGCATACCAGTGGATCTTGGTTCTTTACCTAAATTGCCATTCTGTCCTTTAATTGAGACATTTAGCCATTTTGCATTTAAGGTTAGTATTGATATGTGTGGATTTGATCCTGTCATAATGATGTTAGCTGGGCATTTTGCAGACTTGTTTATGTGGTTGCTTGTCACTCACCTGTATGCTTCAGTTTGTTTTTGTAGTTGGTGTTAATGGTCTTACCACATTTAGTACTTCCTGTAGGAGCACTTCTAAAGCAGGAGTGATGGTAACAAATTCCTTCTGCTGCTTTGAAAAGGATCTTATTTCTCCTTCATTTATGAAGTTTAGTTTCATCAGATATGAAATTCTGGATTGGAAATTATTTTATCTGAGAATGTTCAATGTTTTCCCGCAATCTTTTTTGGCTTGTAGGATTCAACTGAGAGGTCTGCTGTTAATTTGTTGGACTTCTCTTTGTAAGTGACGTGCCATTTCCTCAAGCTACATTTAAATTTTTTCTTTCATTTTGAACTTGGAAAATCTGATGGTTATATGTCTCAGAGGATAATTTTCTTGTAAATTATCTTACCAGGGTTCTCTGAATTACCTGAATATGAATGTTGACCTCTGTAGCTAGGTTGGGGAAGTTCTCATGGATGATATCATGAAATATGTGTTCCAAGTTATTTCCATTCTCCCCATTTCATTCAGGGACAACAATCAGTTGTAGATTTGGTATCTTTATGTAATCCTGTATCTTTCTGAGGTTTGCTTCATTCTTTTTTTTTTTTCTATGCTTGTCTGCCTGTCTTATTTCAGAAGGCCAGTTTTCAAAGTCTGAGATTATTTCTTTCACTATGTCTGTTCTGCTAATACTTGTGATTGCATTATACAAGTCTTGTAGCATGATTTTCAGCTCTGTCAGGTTGGTTACCTTCTTTTCTATACTGGCTATTTCATCTGCCAACTCCTGCATTGTTTTATTGTGATTTTTAGCTTCCTTGAATTGGGTTTCAATGTACATCCTTAACTCAATGATTTTCATTTCTATCCATATTCTGAATTATATTTTTGTCATTTCAGCCATCTCAGCATGGTTCAGAACCCTTGCTGGAGAGGTGTTGTGGTCATCTGCAGGAAAGAAGGAACACTGACCTTTTGAGTTTTCAGTGTTCTTGCATTGATTCCTTCTCATCTTTGTGGACTTATATACCTTCAGTCTTTGAGGTGGCTGATCTTTGGATGGTTTGGGGTTTTTTTAATCCTATTTGATGATCTTGAGTGTTTGACTGTGGTATAAGGTGGATTTAGCCAATTAGCTTCATTTTTGGGAGGCTTTGCTCAGCTGCCAACTCCTGGAGTACATACTATAATCCTGGGGGACTTGTACTAGGCCCCAGCTTTGATCTCTGCCTCCTTGTGGTTTGGAATCCACTGCACTTGGGGTCCTGAGGTGCAGCAGCTACACAGTATGATACCGGATGCCAGGAAACCTCCCTTTCTTCAGGTATTCACCGCAGAGGTGGTGGCAACACAGTTGGAGGGGGCAGGGATCTCCTGCTGGAGACTGTGTGAGTGGTTGCGCTGGAGTTGTTGTTGACTTGGGGGCTGAGTGCCATATCTGTGTCCCACAAGCAGAAGTAATCACTCAGGGTGTGGGAGGATCCACTGTTCTCTGCGCAGTGTTAGTGTAAGGGTGAGGTGCTGGCAAGAGTGGGGCTTGCTGTCTCTCTGCCCCTCCAAGGTTCCCTCTGCAATGGTGGTTGGCTGGGGGAGGGGAGCAAACGTCACTCCCATATGCTGGAGGAGCAAACCTGCCTGTGCAGACATGCACCACTATAGCAATATGTGGAGTTGCTGTGGGCCTTGGAGGAGCTGCAGTATGGAGAGGGAACATATGGGATGGTGTGTGGCCTAGGGGCTGTTTTGCTAGAGCTCTCCACCAGTCAGGTGAAGTTCACTGGACAGAAGCTACGGTGCAGGCACAGGGCACCCAAGATTGCCCTGCAAGCAGTTGTGGCTAGGCTGAGGCCAGTAGACCAAGGAGTTCTCAGGTTGGACAAGCCTAATCTGATGATGTAGACCATACTACAGAGGTCAGGTCCAACAGATCTCCTAGGGCTCTGTTATGCGAGCAAGTCAAGCCATTCCCCTAGCCATGCTTCAATATAGATGCTTCGTCACTAAACCTTCTGGGGCCCACTTCAGCTGGCTTGCTACCCTTACCACTTCCCTAAGCAGCTCTCCCTGCCACCCTGAGTGTCTGTGGTGGTCAAGGAGTTCCCTCCTGCTTGGGTTCCAGAGGCCCATGGTGAGAGTTAGTTGCTTCTTGCCAGTTCAACTCACCTGTTACCTTGGAGCTCTTGTGGTCCAAAATGAGTCCTGGTGTGTGGTAGCCCCACAATGTGTTCCCAGCTTTCTCTCCCTTCAGCCCAGTTTCTGCTTCCACTCTTGCCACTCTCACCACCTTCCCTCTGAAGATCTGCTGAAAGCACACCAGTCTTCTCAGTTTCTTCTTGAGAGCTGTCCTACTTGTCTGCACTTAGTTTCCATCTTGCCAAAGCCCTGCTGTAGCATTTCTAAACACCAGAAACGTTCAGGCAGAGAGCCAAATGAGGAACACAATGCTTTTTTCAAGACACACACACACACACACACACACACCGCCCTAACCAAGGAGATATACATGTAACAGAACGTGACATATCTTTACAAGAACTACAAAGCACTGCTGAAAGAAATCACAGATGACACAAAAATATGGAAAAACATTTCATGTTCATGGATTGAAAGAATCAATATCATTAAAACAGCCATACTGCCCAAACAAATCTACAGCTTCAACAATATTTCCATCAAACTAACAATGGTATTTTTTTTACAGAATTAGAAAAAACTGTGGTAAAATTCATATCAAATCAAAAATGAGCCCAAATGGCCAAATAAATCATAAGCAAAGAGAACAACGCCAGAAGCATCACATTGCCTGACTTCAAACTATAGTGTAAGGCTACAGAAACTAAAACAGCATAGTATTGGTGCAGAAGTAGAAACATAAACTAATGGAACAGAACAGAGTACTCAGAAATAAAGACATACCCCAACAGCCATCTGGTCTTTGACGAAGTTGACAAAAATAAGCCATGAAGAAGGGACTTTCTATTCAATAAATGCTGCTGGGATAGCTGGCTAGCTATATGCAGAAGGATGAAACTTGATCCCTACCTTTCATCATATACACATATATGAAATAACATCATATACCTATACGTGAAATAACTCATTATGGACTAAAGATTTAATAAAAGACCTAAACTGTAAGAATCCAGAGAAAAACAAAGGAAAAACCATAATGGGCATCAATTTGTTATCGGGAAGAATTTATAAATAAAAAACAATGGAAAAGAACCCAAATATTGAAAAAAACCTCAATTAAAATGGACAAAACACATAGACATTTCTGAAAAGAAGCAGCCAACAGACACATGAAAAATGCTTAACATCGCTAGTCATCAGATAAATGGATCAAAACCACGATTAAATAGTATGTCACACCAGTCAGAGTGGCTCTTATTAAAAATTCAAAAAACAGAATTTGGGGAAGCTGCAGAATAAAGAGAATGCTTATACACTATTGTAGAAATGTAGATTAGTTTGGTCACTATGGGAAGAAATTTGGAGATTTCTCAAAGAACTTAAAATCGAACTACCATTCAACTTGGCAATCTCATTACTGGGTGTATATTTTAAAAAATTATTCTACCAAAAAGACACATGCACTCCTATGTTCATTTCAGTACTATTCACAATAGCGAAGACACGAAGACGACCTAGTTGCCTATCAAGAGTGATTGGATTAAGAAAATGTAGTATATAGATACCATGGAATACTACACAGCCATAAAAAGGAATGAAGTCATGGCCCTTGCAGCAGCAATGATGAAGCTGCAGGTCATTACCTAAGCAAATTAATGCAGGAACAGAAAACCCAATTCAGCATGTTGTCACTTGCACAAAGAGATAAACACTGGACACACATAAACATAATGGCAACAATATACACTGAGGGTTATGAGTCTGGGGAGGATGCAAGGAGGACAAGCACTGAGAAACTAACCACTGGATACTGTGCTCACTATGTGGGTGATGGGAACATTGACATCCCAAATCTCAGCAGTGTGATATACCCACACAACAAATGTGCGTATGTAGCCCCTGAATCTAAAATGAAAGTTGAAATTAAAAAACAACTTTAAAAAGACTGTATTGAAATATCGTTTCTCACTCATCAGATTCAAAAGCTTGACAGTGTTTTCTGTTGGTGAGACTGTGATGACAAGTCACTCTTATATATTGTTGGTCGTGATGCAAAATTAAAATTTGGAGTGGAATTTGGCCTGAATGGATATAATATATATTAATAAAAACTAACCCAATAGGGATCAGAATGTTTTAAAGTGTGTGTTTATGTGTGTTTGTGAGTATGTATGAGACAGAGAGAGAAAGAGAGATCCACAAATGCATCTAGCTTAAGGGCTTGTGAGTTATCTTAATTATTTCAAGAATGTTTCTCTATTTCTAATTATTTCAATGTGGAAATAAAATTATGAAAAATGTATAGAAGAAAACTTATATAGCATTGGACTAGAAAACTATTTGAGCAAATAAAATTTAAAAACATTGACAATTTGGGAAAGAGAACTACAATGCATATAGCTAACTTAGTATTGATAATTACAAAAAATAAATAAGATTTACAAGCCAAAATGAAGACTAATAGAAAGTAGGCTAAACATGGGAACTTAAGTCAGAAGATGTTAATGCTTAACATTCCCTAAAAATATAACATTCTAAAAATTTGTAGTAATCAACAACATTAATTTTTGAAACAATATTATAATATTCTACATACATTTTTAATAACATGATGCCAAATGCTTTTGATCATGATCAACAAGAACTCTCAAACCTTACTGATATAAGTGAAAATTATAACAGTGCTTTGGAACTTAATTTGGAAATATCCCAAAGAGTTAAATTCTGAGTATTCTGTGCTCAGTAATTCTCTTTCTATATATACTCGAGAGCCCTTTCTTCATGCTAAAAGGAAAGATCTATACAAGAATGTTAATTTATTGTGATATAAAAATTTTAATAAAGAACAAGCCAAACATCCATCAATTAGTAGAACAGCTGAATAGTGGTATAATCATATAATGGAAAACTACAGTGCAGTTAAAGAGAATGACTTAGAGCTATGCATGTCAACATGAAAGTACCTCAAAAGATTAGTTTCAAGGAAAAAAAATGTTTCAGAATAATATATGCAGTAATATATATGTTATAGAAAATCTAAAACTTAAAAACTAATAAAATAATACCATATATGGTTGACAGATTCAGGCATATGTAGAGAAAGCATAACAGGAAGCACATATAAAAATTTTAGGAGGATGTTTTTACAACTGAATAAGAAGGAAGGAAAGTGGAATATGGAAAGGGTAGAGAGTGTTCCTTAGAAGTATTCTTAATATTTATTTCTGAAATCAACTTGTTAAATATGAGTGGTAGGATTATGGCTATTAGTTATATGTTTTTCTAAGCATTTAAATTTTTATAACATTCAAATATATTTATAAATAAAAAGTAACTGTTGCCAGCATTTATGTTTTAATCTTGTTGAGCACGTATGTGATTTGTAATTTTCTTGTCCTCCTTCTTCTTTAGGAAGGAAAAGTGTCTACTTTTCCTTCCTAAAGTCCTTGAAATGTACATCATAGCACCGAATGGGGTAAAAGCAAATAGCTCTGAATTAGTTGGAATGAATCTTAACTCCCAGTGTCACCTCTGTACTAGCTTGATAGCTAGTAACTTTAGTAAGTTTTCCAAGTTACTAAAAATTGCTTCATTTTCCTAACATTTTGGGAATTACAACTAGTAAATTGCTGTAACTAGTTTTAGGGCATAATTTATATTGTCGTGCCTTAAAAATGAAACCAACCTTCTGATACATACTTTCTTACATTATGTTCCTCAGATGAATCACAGAAACAGAATTTAAGAGTATAATCATATTTCAAAATTGGCATGTATAGGTCTCATTCTCTCTCTATTGTGTCCACTTGGAAGTTTTGAGGGTATTTGACTGAAGATAGTCTTGTAGGAAAAATTTTCTGGCTTCTTACTTTTTTCCCTTTCTTTCTGTTTTATTTCACTTTTTTCTCTTTTATTTCACTTCTTTCTTTCTCTTTTTCTACTTACTTTATTTCTTTCTCTCTCTCTCTTTCTCTCTTTCTCCTTCCTTCCTTCCTTCCCTCCCCCTTCCCCCTCCCCCCCTTCCTCCCTTCTTCCCTCCCTTCCCTCCTTGCTCCCCCCCGCCTTCCTGCCTTCCTGCCTCTTTCTCTTTTCTTTTCTTTTCTTTTCTTGTCTGTCTGTCTCTGTCTCTCTCTTCTTTTTTTCCTTTCTTTTTTTTTTCTCTCTCTCTTTCTATTTTTGATTAAATGCCATGTCTTCTACTAAGATTCAAGCAAAAATTTGTACTGGATGTAACTCACAGAGATAAATTATCACAATGTTTTATATACTGTCAATAAAATTATTTTGTAACCCTTTTTCTAAGTACTTTTAATTTTATCCTCCTGTTTTAAATACTCACAATTATCCAAATTTGTGTTTTAATTGACAAGTAATAATTGTGTCTATTTGTGATGTACAGTATAATAGTTTGATATGTTTATTGTTGAATGACTAAAGTGAGTTATTTAATATATGCATTACCTTACATTATTTTTTGATGAGAAATCTTAAAATCACTCTCTTAGCAATTTTGAAGTATATATTATTTACTGTAGACACCATGGCATACAGTAGATTTCTTGAACTTATTCTTCTTGTTTAACTAAAATTTTGACCAATTTTTGCTCAATAACCACATTTCCTAGTCTCTGGAATGCACCATTGTACCCTCTATTTCTATGAGTTCAACTTCTGTAGATTCCATATGTAAGTGGGATCATGTGATATTGGTCTTTCCGTGCCTGGCATGTTTTACTTGAAATGGCCTCAAGTTCATTCATATTGTCACAAATTACATAATTTACTTCTATTTTAAGGTTGAATTATATTCTCTTAGGCAGCCACACCACATTTTCTTTATCCATTCATCTCTTGATAGACACAGGTTGCGGCCATTTGTAAGACATTTTTGATAAATATATAAACAGGTCATTTTACCATTTTAAAATCTGGTTATCTGTTTTCTTGTATTGAATTGTGTTCTTTATGTATTTTGGACATTAACTCCTTTTCTGATATTTGGTTAGCAAATGTAATCTCTCATTCTGTAGGTTGCCTCTTTACTTAGTTTCCTGTTTCCTTGTCTGTGCAGAAGCTTTTTAGTTTGATGTAATTTTGTTTGTCTATTTTGACTTTTGTTCACTGTGCTTTTGAGGTTATATCCAAAAAACCTTTGCCAGACCAATATCATGAAGCTTTTCTCTTATGTTTCTTCCTACTGGTTTTACAATTTCAGGTCTTATGCTTAATTCTTTAATCTATTTTGAAATGATTTAATTCTATTTCATTTCATTCAGTTTGAAATTTTGTGATACTACAGAAAAAATTTCTAATCTAATTTCTAATGGTTATACATTATTTTCTGTTATATGGTAAAGTTTGATCTTATGCTTAACAAAGAATTTGCTTTGTATCTTTACTTTCAGAAAGATGAAGTAGATGTACATTTTCCTATTCTGTCTACTAAGTATGGCCAAAATATTTGGGTACTATAAATACAAAAAACCATAAGAAGCTTAAGAAAGATAGACAAAACAAAAATGGCTGCCTAAAGATCTTGAGATGTGAGGAATAACACAACGTTAGCTTTTTGTGTTTTCTTTTTGCTTGAGATATTCTAGACTTTGAGCTAAAGAAGTAATCTAAAAATGCCAGTAGAGACTATAAATTAAGTTAACAAAACAAAGCAAGAAAAGCCACATCTCTCTAGCCAATGACCAAGAAACTGATAGACTAGAAAGACAGAAAACTTCTAGACAGGCGGGGCATGGTGGCTCACACCTGTAATCCCAGCACTTTAGGAGGTGGAGGTGGGTGGATCATGAGGTCAGGAGTTTGAGACCAGCCTCACCAAAATGGTGAAACCTTGCCTCTACTAAAAATACAAAAATTAGCTAGGCATGGTGATGTGTACCTGTAATCCCAGCTACTCAGGAGGCTGAGGCAGGAGAGTCGCTTGAACTTGGGAGGTGGAAGTGAGCCAGGATCATACCACTGCACTCCAGTCTGGGCAACAGAGCGAGATTCCATCTCAAAGAAAACAAAACAAAATAAAAAAAAACAAAACTTCTAGGCAATACTGTTGGGAAAAGCAGCAAAAGAGAAATGACTTACAGAGTACCTACACAAATTGATTATGAGTGACATATAAACAAGGAACAACAAACTGCGGAAGGCTGCAGGAGGCCTCTGAGAAGGAAGTCCTCCTCCTGCCTCATGTTCCGGTGCAGGATGACCTGGGCTCTGTCACCATAAACATTGTGCTCAAGGACATAAAACCCCTTTGTAGTGCTGTGACACAGGCAGACTTGTAGGCTTGTAGGCTCCTTGTAAGGTCCGTGTTCCACCAGCTGCACATAAGATAATAAGGTAAAGATAACCACATGCTGTTGTTTTGTGAAACTCCCAAACCGCCACTGTTATCAATCCTTAGGATGACACACCAGTTCTGGCTCACTGATTTACTTCCAGCTCACTGATTCACTCCACTATCACTCCACCCCTACCCTATAGATCAAAGTGATTGTAACCAATAAATAGTGTGGATGATCAGAGTTCTGGGCCTTCACTGTCTACTCCAGAGTAATAAGTGATGGCCCCCTGGTCCCACTCTTTGTACTTTTAATCTGTCTTTTTCTCATTCCTTTGTCACCACCGATCTCGGTGTACCCATGGGTGATGTAGGGCTACCTCCCTACATTCTTGTGCCCAACATGGGGCTCATGGATCCCTGCATTCTGGCACCCAATGTGTGGGGCTCATGGATTCCCTATACAATACCTACTCAATTCCAATAAAAGACCACAGGAAAAACAAAACAAAACAAAACAAACACCTCACCACCTCTATACTAGCTAAGGTTATTCTTATGATGCCTCACCACCGTCTATACTAGCTAAGTTTAAGTGGAGAAACCTTCCACCCTCCTGAGGCTGTAATGAAGCATCCCAAAATCTCTGCTGAGTTGGTGTCAGAGAAGAATACATATTATGCTGGGATAGTCAACCCCACTGGCAGTTTATGAAGCTACACCTCCTGCCAATGGTGTCAGTGGAGACAATATTGAGATACTGGGCTTTCAACCTCACTATGGAGGAATGACATATCCCTCTGTCTCAGCTTAGCTGGCATCAGTGGTCACCTAGTGGAGAGTCAATATTTTAACTATCACCCAGGTATATTGAGTTCACCCTCATTACAGTGTCAGGGTAGAACATGTGGTAATCCGGAATTCCCATCCCCATCCAAATAAAAAGTCCTTTTTAGAGGTGTCAATAGATCTTGACTAGGAAACATAAACTTCTACCTCCAACCGATAGTAGCAAGGCAACTCACCCCTTCCATGATGGAGTGTTATCAGAGAAATCCAGCAAAAAGAGAAGGTTTACATAGATTCAGTGTCTCATAACGTAATATGAACGTGCCCTGTTTTCAAACCAAAATTACTCATCATGCCAAGGATCAAAAAGATCTTGAACTGAATTAAAAAAATAAATAAATAGATCATAACACTGAGATGGCAGAAATATTAGAGTTATCTAGAGTTATCTGACAAATATTCTCAATCATGATAAAAATGTTATAATAAATAATTAAGCATATATAAGAAATAATAGATGAAGCAAAGTAATAGAAATTCTCAACATAAGAGAATATATGAAAAAGAATCAGACCAAAATTTTTAAATGAGAAACAAAATAATCAATATATAAACTCAGTTGATGTGCTCAGTGATAAAATTAATTGGGCTGATTAAAAGATTAGTGAACTAAAAAACAAGATAATAGAAATTGCCCACATGAACAATAGAGATAAAGTAGATTAAATAATAATGACAACAAACAAAAATCTGAAAAAACATGATCAGAACCTCAGGGACCTGTGAGACTAGAGCTCATTTCTTTCATTGGATTCACCAAAGGATAGTATAAAGAAGGCAGAACTAAATAGCTATTTGAAATAATAGCTGAAGACTTTATATGACTAGTAAAAGCCATAATCTAAAGATTCAAGAAGACGAGCAAATCCCAAATAGAAAATATACAAGGCAATCTATGCTAAGATATATCATAATTGAACTCTGAAAATTAAATACAGAAAAAGTCTTGAAAGCAGCCAATGAGGGAGAGACATTTATAAGGGGAAACAAAGTCAAATGAAAGGCGGTTCTTATCAGAAATAAAGAAACCAGAAGGAAATGGCACAATATTTTTCAATTAATGAAAGAAATATTTCAATCAAGGATTCTGTGTTTCACAAAACTATGCTTTAGGAATGAAGGAGAAATAATGATATTCTCAAATAAAGGAAAACCAAGAAAATTTAGTGTGAGAAGACTTACTGAAAAAGAATGATAAGACTTACCACAAAAGAATTTCTCTTCAGCTTAAAGAATATAAAGAGAAGAGAAATCATAAAAAATAAGCATGCAGAAATAAGACAAGATAAAAAAAATAGAAAAAAATAATAGGTGTTTCTTTTATTGAGCTCTCTAAAATGTTTGATGGCTGAGACAAAGAATGTAATATTATCTGATATAATTCTAAATGTACATACAGGAAGTATTTAAGACAATTACATTATAAACAGGAATAATCAAAAGGAATGTAAAGGGAGATAAGGAAGTCCCGATAGGGTTTCTAAGTATACTCTCTATATAATAATACTTAGGTCATCCAATTAAAAAAACTATATAAAGAAATATATGTTGGGTACCAGCCCCAACCCTGTTCATGGGTGCCCTTAGTCCTTGTGGTGATGAGGGACTGAGAAAAGGAAGTAAAGACGAAGACACAAGAGTAGAATTTTACAGCATGGGTCCAGGGGACCAATGCAAACATGGGGACCCTGTTGGCACTGAGTTCTGGTTTCCACAGGTTTTATTAGGTGCATACACTTGTTAATTGAGGGGTGGGGGAGCAGGGAGGTGGTGATCGGGGAGGCCTTGAAACTACTGGGCAAGGCCTTGAGACTAATGTGGGCAAGATAGCCAGGGGGAGAGGTATGGACTGGTTTGTAATATTCAGTAGCAGATGTAATTCTTATGCAAACATAGAACATTGAATTCTACCACTGGTTGCTATCAAGGTGTATTTGCATCAGAAGCATAGCAGATAAGGCACCACCAGATCTGACCACACCCAATGCATCAAGGGACTTTTATCTCCCAAGCACTGGGGACACAGAAAAATCAAAATTACTCCATATTCTGAGAACCTAGGCAGAGGCTGTGGTGTTAGGGTTATCTCTGTCCTGCAAGGTTTTTCTTCCTTGCAAGCTCCCATCTGCAAAGACCCTACCGGATCTTGTGAGCAGAGGTAACCTCCCTTCTCAGAGATCTTGCATAAGCCCTCTCTACAAGACCCTCATGCAAACTCTATGTTGAGAAGGTATTTGTGGGACCAAAGTAGTATTTCTTGCTCTGCAACCATCCCAATGTGTTCCACAGATTTACAGGGCTCTCAGATGGTCTTTACCTTAGGCCTCCTATTGCCACTTGATTTCTATTTTACTGCACCAATATTTGATGTAGCTTAGTTCGGGGTGTAAACTTCAGTGTACAATAAGCAAAGCAAGCTTATAACTATTTAACTATAAATGATATAGGTCTGCCCTGGCCATCTTGACCCACAAATATATGTTAAAACAGAATATATACATCCAAATAGAGTTTTTAAAAAGGTTCCATTCACCCACAAAAATATGAAAAATAAAGACAATGGAAAAGAGAACAACAACAAAAATTAAATGGTGGTTTAAACCCACCCAGGAAGGCCAAAAAATAAAAACATAAAAAGATAGGCTTAATTCTTAATGTATTATTTGCATTAAATGTAATAGATATATAATTTAATGCAATTGACATATTACATTAAGTATCAGTGAAGTAGCTAAACCATGTAAAGATCAGAAATTGACAGGGTAATTTAAAAAACATAACTCAACTATATGCCATTATAAGAAACTCACTTCAAACACATTTGATCTTCATTTTCATAGATTTCATATTTTCAAATAGGCCTCACTAATTTTTGACAAAGATGCAAAAGCAATTTAATGAAGGAAAAACTACCTTTTCAAAAAGTGAAACTAGAAATAAAAAACCAAAGAAAGTAGAAATAAAAACCCAAAAAGATATTACTACACATCTATAAAAATAACAAAATTAAAATTACAACATTAAGCGCTAGTGAGGTTATAGAGAAACTGGATCAATCAAACATAGGTGATGGTAATGTAAAATTGTACTGCCACTCTAGAAAAAGAGTTTACTAGTTTCTTAAAAAGTCTTCACATGCACCTGAAAATAAATAATCCCTCAACAGACTGAATAGGTCCCCTCTCTTAGCCAAGGGGATCCCAAAGTTAACCTGAAAAATGGCTTCAGGCTATTTTGGGAAGGGAGGTAAGATATGCCTTCTTATATCTTTCTCTGTTTGAAGTTTAGGCACTGCTGACCAGCATTATCATTAAAATAGAAATGATAAAACTAACAAAACATAATATTTGTGGCAAAAAGATACCAAATTCCAACATGACTAATATAGTGTCACATAACAAATAACAGGCCATCAAGGAAATCAGATCATTTTACCCCAACATATATTTATTTGACATATTTTGGAATAGGCTTGCAAAGTGATCTCTTGTGAAGCAAATTTGCATTTTGTAGAGAACCCCCTTCCATTTCCAGGTCTTATCTTGATCCAGTAGATATTTAACTAAGAGTCAGAAACTTTTTAAAGTCTGATAGGAGACATGTACTAGCTATTCTCTTTCAAACCTCTTATTTAGAGGTTTTTATCTATATACCAAGAACCCTGACTTCCACAATCCCCCTTATCTTAACTCATGCATTTCTTTACTATGACTTTATCTCTTCAGGCACAGCTTAAACTTTCAACCAATTGCCAATCAGAAAGTCTTTGAATCCGACTGTGTCCTGGAAAACATCCCCTCATCACACTTTGAGATGCCCCGCCTTTCCAGAGCAGACCAGAATATAACTTAAATATATTGATTTATGTTTTCATCTGTAACTTCTGTCTCCCTAAAATGTATGAAAGCAAGTTGCAACCCAACCACCTTGAACACATGTCCTCGGGACCTCCTGAGACTGTGTCACAGGCCATGGTCACTAATATTTAGGTCAGAATAAACCTCTTTGAGTATTTTTAAATTTGGCTTTTTTTTTCTTCAACACACTAACAGCATGATTTAGAAATTTGCACTCCTGGTTTTATTCCAGATAAATAAAAGGTTTTGTTCCATCAAAACATACACAGAGGTTTTTAGCAGCTTTATCCATAATATCCCAAAGCTGGAAAAAACATATATGTTCATTAGTGGGTACATGGTTAAGCAACAACAAAAAAATGGTGCATACATATCCTTGAATAGTAATTAGCAATAAAGAAGTAATGGAATAATGATATATATTCACCCACCAGGATGCATCTCCAGAGAATTACACTGAGTGAATAAAGCCAACCCCAAATAGTTACATGATGCACAATTTCATTTATGTAATATTCTTAAAATGACAAACTTACACAAACTAGAACAGATTAGTAGTTGACAGTTTATAAGGAGTAGGTGGGAGTGGAAGAGGCATGGGAGCGGATAAAAAAGGCCAACATGAGCAATACATGTGGTGATAGAAATGTTCTATGTCTGCCTTATCGATGCTAGTATCTTGGTTATGATATTTTGCTAAAAATTTGCAGATGTTATGATCAGGAGAAATTGTGTAAAGTGTACACATTATCTTTCTGTACTTTTTTATAACTGAATGTAATTTTAAATGACTTCAAATGACAAGTTTTATTAAAAATAAGAATTTTTCTTAAATTTTCACACTGTAATGCCTGAGAATGTTGACATAAAAGGCCAATCAAATTCAGTTAGATAGAACAATAGTAGAAATAAGGAAAACCCAAATACATTACCAGTTAGATTAATCTTGGAAAACTTGGGCTAAGGGTAAGAAAAATGGAATCACATATGGAAATTTATTGTTGGTTTTGTTTACATTTTTACTTTAACTTCAGATGCCATATTATTTCACAAGGAGTCTGAAATAATAAAATGACAGGTCATAAAATAACAAAAATATTAAAAGGCTACAATTGATTTAACACCGTAAAAATATAGCACTGTACTCCTTCGCTGGTTGCTTTACAAGCATTTTCTCACCCAATCCTCTCAACAGTCTCTCTATTTTTAAGTGATTGAGACAAAAGTTAAACTGATTATCTAAGGACAAATTGAAAACACTTAATTGAATTCAAGTATTTGTGAGAGGAGAACTGAAAGTTTTAGATTCTATAATGCCATTACCTGAGATTTTTATGCCCCATCCTCTTTTTTTAAATCCCTGTTATTTTCAGCCAGAGTTCCCCTTCTCCACCTTGCTTGCTTCTCCTCATCCTTCTCCTCTTCCTCTTTCTCTCTTTTTCTCTTGCATTTAATTACAGCCACTTTAGCCTCTTTATGTCTAGAACTGAACTAGCTGCTAGAAATAAAAGATTTTATGTGCTTATAATTCAATGCTCAGTAAGATATAATCTTTATCTTTGAAGTAGTGCTTTATTTCTCATAAAATATGAGGATATTTTGAAAGAGCAAGTTGATAATTGATCCCTGCCCCCAATAAAACTTTCTAAAGCTCTCTTATATCAGAAAAAGCAGAAAGAAAACACACACACACTCTCTTACATGTATGTATAATGTATGAAGTGTGTATATATGCAGTGTGTACATATATATATACACACATACTATGCACACACACACATACACAGGTTCTTTGCTGCCATTTTCTCTATGACCACTATAAGAGACTGTTCTGGCAGGGCTCTTTCATCTCTCAGTCCTAGGAGATTGGTTAATCAGCTGGAAATCAAGAGTTCAGAATTTATTCTTAGAAGCCATTAGTCTTCTAAATCTAGGAGAAAAAGAAAAACATCTCCTGGTCATCTTCAAAGTTTAAAATAGATCCCACAACAATACATTGAAGATCAAAATTTATAGATACAAAAATTTGACTAATTAATTTTATAATTGTTTCAGTATAGTTACATGATCTCCCGAAACTTTCTGCCATAAAGGAGGTTATATCATTTTGCTTACTTAATTTGTTAGCCACTGCATTTTGAACATAATAATGTAATACTGGAAGCATTCACTAATGAAAATGTCATGGTTCTTTGTGTTTGTTCTATAAAACTGTTCTACTGTATCAATAACAACAACTTGAAATCTTGGATGTTTTTGCTCTGTTATTTTCTTTAAAAATTATGTAATGATGCATCTCTTGATTTTATGAGATACTTCACAATTGGAATTTTGAGATTTGTTGTTATGAAATGTAAAGGTAAACTTTACATTTTGAAAGGTAAACTTTTGAAAGGTCTACCTATGAAAGGTTAACTTTCATTTTTCAAAATGCATATTTTTTACTTCTTAATTACTTTTAAATTATTTTATTTTCACATTACATATAATGAAGCCATACAAGCAAACAGTAAAGCTTCTCTTTTCAGAAAGGGACAACTCTCAGATACCTTTAAGCTCATGTGTAGCTAGCTGGAGGTTAGGATTTAGTCAAATGAGAAATGGAAATAAATGATCTCAAAGGAAAGTCATCCAGGAAAATCATTGCATTCCCAGACAGCTGGTATTCTGTCCAGAATTAAGTCAGCAGATATTGAGAGCGTACTGACCAAGAACTGAATATTGTTGTATTTCGTTAAGAGAGTTCCAATGAGACAAATATTGACAAGAGTTTTCCATAGTGAAATCAAGAACCCCATTTTTCTCTAATAAATTGTGAGGTATTCTATTTTTCAGAAAAAGCAAAAAGGAACATAGAGAAGGTGAGAGACATCCTGCATTCCCATCCCTCTTCTGCTTGCTGCATTATTGACTTAATGTGTAAAGATGGTCTAAACCTGGGCATGTAGTTCCTGACCTACGGTGTCAGTTACAACTGAGCCACCTAGTGGCTTGTTAACATTGCAATTTTTAGTCCCACAAACAATATCCATAATGAAGTAGAATCTGCATAATTCTTATGTGTTCCACAGTGCGAGAATTGCTTCCCTAAACAACTATAGCCCCCTGGGTGGTGCACATCTTGAATCACACCTGGAAATGACTACGTAGCTGGTCCATAAGGCATCAACAGCAGATGTCCCACATTCTGCAAATGAAACTCTTTCTGATACCTAAATCTATGACTAAGAAGTGTGCTTCTTCCATTTACTATGCTTTTATTCTGTACTGCCAGGAACAGTATGTGAGTCAGCAGATGGAGAGCTAGATCACTCTTCTCTTCTTATTTATTATCAATAGCTTACTTTATCCTTAGAGGAATGCACAACTGTTGCATTACTTAGAACAAAAAGAAAATTATATCAAGCATCTCTTGCTTTCATTCTCCTTTAGGGGGAGTTTGATGAATGATTCATAGTCATGTATATAATACACTTTGTGGCTCTTTATATAGTTAGATATTTAAAGCATAATTCTTCTGGTCATATATTGTACATCATAGAGTTTAATTAAAAATGTATCTGCTTCACTATGTAGTAAATGATGCATGCACGTTACTCCCCAGTACATACATATTTCATGTTATAATTATGCATTTCACAATCTAAAGTATGCATTTAATTATACAGAAAAGTTATACCATTTTCAAACTTGGTAAACACAGATGGAAATGATAAACATAATTTTTTAGGAAGGAATGAAGGGAATGTGAAAATGGGTTCTCAGTTCATATTCGAAAATTAAACCTCCCTCACCCCAATCGCTTTTATGTTTAATGATCATTACATTTTTATCTGAAAGAGCATATGTAATATATCAACAATATAGACTGTTTTAGCTGATGGCCAAAGTGATAATGTTGAACATCATAATTTTCATCCATTGGAAATCCAGATTCATTTTCTGTGAAGAGGCATATATTTTAGGTTCATGAAATTTGAAGTAAATACTCTCAAATTTGTCTTTCACTGATCTTTTTCTTTTGAAGCCTCCTAAATGTTCAATTAGTATTATTTCCATTACTGTATCAAAACCTGATTTCTGGAATGAACCTAGAATTTGGTATTTACAAACTAGTGTAACCTGAAATTGACTATGAGTAAATTTTTTTAGAGCATATCCCTGTTAATATTTTTCTGCTGGATAACCTGTTTTTCTTTTTTAAATATCTACATTTTATAAATCAGCTTTCAGTTTATTGCTGCAGCACTAGAGATATTTGTTGTTGTTGCTGCTTTCCTGTTGCTGCCTTTAGGTATCCTTTGTTTTTGGTTTTCAGCACAGTTTACCTCTGATTTGCTCATGTACATTTTTTTGTTTATTTATGCCTCTTGAGTTCATAGAGCATTTAGAATTTTTAGCTTACTATACTTCCACAGTTTTGCATAGTGGACATTACATTCAATTTAAGTTTTTTGTTTTTTGTTTTTTTAAGTGAGAAAGCAACAAATGGAAATCCTAGAAATAAAACCTCAACTACTGGATTAAATAACAAAAAAGATAATTTAAATGAAGATTAGACACAGAGGCATTTAGTAAAGTGGATGATAGTTCAGAAGATATTATTCAGAATGATGAAAGAAAAGTAAGATGAAAGAAAATATAGTAGATAAATAAATAGATGCAAGGGAGACCTTTAACATACATATATTTGGAGTCTCTGAAAAAAAGAGAAAGTGATTGGGAACAGAGACAAAGTTTCTGCCAGTACTGGTAGAATCAAAATCACAGCTAAGTTTCTAGATTCTCAGCTACTTCCCTCAGAAGACATATATCCTAGAGAAATGCGACTTCCAAATGCCATTGACAGAATACACTTTTACATAATTTTCATATAATAAACAAATTTTGCACCTTTCGGAAAAGCCAAGCCTTAAGATTCAAAGTTTTCTGATAAGTAGAGATCTATAGGAGTGAGCCTATAATTCAATTAGGTTTTAACCTGGACACATTTAATAATTATTTAAACTGTTCAAAGAAGAAACCGATAAGGTCAGCAGAAAACAGATGGAAATCAATGCAGAGACTTCAGAAATCTCTCTGTGTTGGACAGAGAGCAATTAGGCATGCCAAGAGAAAAGAATCCATTTTTTTTAAGACAAAACAAGTAGAGTAAACTTGACACACATCAAAACCTAGTCTGGAATTAGTTTAGAATTCACATGTATTAAGGTGATCTACTCTAGCCGTAGCTCCTTAGATAAGGATATTGTGAATCACCAGTGAAAAAGATATATTCCAAAGTCTCAACAATTTTCATAAAAATGTCCAACGTTTACTGAAACATTAGCTTGAGAAGGAAGGACAGAAGGGAGAGAGGAAGGGAGGGAGGGAAAGGGAAGGAAGGAAGGAAGGAAGGGAGGGAGGGAAGGAAGGAAGGAAGGAAGGAAGGAAGGAAGGAAGGAAAAGGAGGGAAGCAGGGAGAGAGAAAGGGAGGGAGGGAAAAAAGAACCAAGAGGTGATCCACATATGGAAGTTAGTAGACAGGGGCATTAAAATGATTGTGATTAATGTGTTCACATTAGAAAATTTCACCAGAGAATATAATCTATTTTTTGAAAGTCCAATAATTGAAGTCTTCATGTGCCAGCTGCTGGGGAAAGGTACAATGATGATAAAAATTTCCTATAGCAATAAAACTAAAAAGAAAGATTAAGAAAACTCTAAACCCATATGTTTTTACTGGGAAATTCTATTAAACATTTGAAAAAGGAATAGTCCCAATTCTACATGATTCATCCAGAAAATTGAGAAAGAAATACTTCCCAACTAATTCTATGAAGCTAGGATTAGTATGAAATCATGCCAAAGACATTACAAATAAAGACATTTACAGAATGAAAGCTCTCAAGAACATAGAACAAATATGCTTATTAAAATTATAGAAAATTATATTGAAAAATATATAAAAATGATAATATAACACAACAAAATGGTGTTTATTTCAGAAATACAATGTTGGTGTAATTAAGTCAAATCACATTATTCATTGTATTATAAACTAAAAACAAAAGCCATGTGCTCACCCCAATAGACATTGAAGGAACAACTGACAAAATTCAACATCCATTCTTGATACAAATTCTCAGCAAACTAAGAATAGATAGAACCAATCTCAACTTGATAAAAGGCATGCACAAAAAACTTAAAGTGTTTATCATACATTACGATGAAAGATTGAATGCAATAATGCCAAAATAAGAAGGTAGGCAAACATAGTCACTCTGCTTCTATTCAATGTTCAACTGAAGGTTCTGGCTAGCACAAGTAAATAAGGCAACTGGAATAAATTTGTTAAAAAACAGACTGAAAATAATAAATGAAAGTGCTTATATTGGCAGCAGAAAGCATTGTCTACACAGAAAATGTGGTGAACTCTGCAAAAGACCTACTAGAATTTCTTTGTCTTCAGATCAATATGTAAAAATCAATTTTATTTATTATGTTCTAAAACAAATTATTTCTATGTTGTACCCACAATGAGAACTTGAAACAGAAAGAGCCGTAAAATTTACAATATCATCCAAAATTTGAAATATCTGTTTATAAATTTGTCTAAAGATATGTATGACCTAAAGACAGAAAACTATGAAACATTACTGAAAAAAAATAAAAAGATATAAATAAATAGGGAGATATAATATATTTATGTATTAGAAAACGATTTTTAGTTAAAGTGTTAATTCTTCCCAAACTAATCTACATATTCAATGTAATAAAAAATAAAATAATAAACCCACACATACAAGAAAAACTAATTATGAAGTAATGTCTAAAGACACTTCAGTTAAGAACTCATAATCTTCTCAGTAAATGATCTTGGTAAAAGTGGGTATGCATGTGCCAATAAATAAATAAACACATTCATACTTTATACCTGAGGAAAAGAGTGTACAATGTATTGCATAAGTCATTATTGTGTAATGAGTTACGATCCAAATAGGTAACAAACAGGCAAAACTCAATTATATGTAGGCAAGTAACATTAAAATGGTCAACTATTTTTGAATAGACACTTCACTAACAAAAATATATTGATTAAAACTGAGAACATACAAAGATGATCAACATCATTAATCATTAGGGAAAAGCAAATTAAAACCACAATGAAATAGCATTACATATTCATCAGAGTAGCTCTCTAAAAAGAAATAGATAAACCTAAATGAAAGTATAACTACTAAAGAAAACTCCAGGCCCAAGTGGTTTCATTGGTAAAGTATAATATATATTTAAGGGAGTAATAATGCCAATTCTATATTCCGGAACATAGAAGCGAGAACATTCTCAAACTTATTCTCTGATGATAGTATTACCCTAATAGCAAAAAATGAAGTGAAACTGTAAACCATAACCCAAAGCATTAAAATATGCAATAAAATATTAACAAATAGAATTCAGCAATAAATTTTAAGAAATGATTTGTTTAACCAAGTGAGGTTAATCTTAGGAATGCAAGGTTAGCTCAATATTTGAAAATCAATCACTTTACCACATTAACAGGCTTAATAAGAAATTCCTTATTATCTCAATATATACAGAAAAAGCATTTGACAAAATTCAAAGAATTCAATATTCAATCATAGGAAATATAAAACACTCAGTAAAATAGCAGTAGACAGGTACTTCCTTAGTCTAATAAAGGATAATTATATATAACTTACAGTTTTCATATACTTAATGGTGACAAACTGAATGTTTTTCCTATAAGAACAAACAAAAAAAGTGTTCTCTTTTACTACAGCTATTCAACATTCTATTGAAATATTGACTACAATATGTCAAGCAAAATAAGTAAAGTCATACAGATTAAAAAACAAGAAACAAAACACTCTTTGTTCACATGTGATGTAATTGTCTATACTGAACAATAATTTTAAAAAAACCCTTAAGCTTCTAGTAAGTGAGTTTACAAAGATCACAGGCATTCAAGTAAATATATAAAAGTTAGTCATATTTCAATATGCCAGCAAGAATATAATTGAAATATAAATTAAAAATTTACTTACATATTATCCCAAGAGAAATGGAAACTTTTATTTATACAAAGACTTGTGTACAAATGTTCATAACGATTTTATTTCTAATAGCCAAAAGTTGAAAACAACTCAAATGTTTATATGGTGAAATAATAAACAAATTTTGGCCTACCAATAAAAAGGAATACTATTCAACAAAAAAATAAAATGGCTATTGATACATATAAAAACATAAATGAACTTCACAATAATTATAGTAAGTAAAAAGCCAAATAAAAATATTGATATAGTATGATTTAATTTATATAACATTTCAGAAAATATAGTTATAGGAAGAAAATCAGCACTTCACCTGAGGTTAGAGTGAGGGCTGGGTGGGGTGGAATAGGAGCAGGGAAGAGTGATCACAAAAGAGAACTCATTATATAGTTATATAAGAAATACTATGTCTATCTTGAATGTTGTCATGGTTTCTTGAGTGTATGCACACAAAACTTTAATACTTAATAAACATAAAATTTATTGTATTTATGTGAATCAAACTGCTATATAACTGTTAAAAACAAAATATGCAAATGCCAGTAGCTGGTGGGAATTGCATTTGCATGCCTATGGGAATGAACCAGTAGATAATTAAATATTGATGATGGATTGCAGAATTTAATATAAGGAGAGAAATGATAAACAAGACAAAAGAAAATTGATTTCAGAGCATAAGTAGAAGGATTATTATCAATTTTAAAAGCAATATTTCATTTTGAAGGAAGTGATGACAGAGATACATAGATATCAGTGGACTAAAAATTTAAGCGTGGCAAATGAGAGCATTCCCTTCTGCAGTGAAATTAAAGTTTGTGGAAAAATAATTCAGGGCTGAGGAAAATTATAACATTGTTTTCTTAGAAAGCAGGAAGGAAAATAAGTGCACACTAATTGCAATGTTAATAGAGATTTCTACATCATTATGTGGGGGAAGAAAACTGAAGGCAGTGCTGCAGACTTCAGGATAGAAAAGACACATGTCCTGTAACAAGAAGAGAATTTAGAAGCGACCAGCATATAACGAAGACCATTACTTTAAACATTACTTAAACGTCAGCAGTAGTTTTGCCAAGATTAGAGTGTTGTTTTTCTTTTCCTTATATTATTGGGGAGAATTTGGACAGGAATTCGGATACATGAAATGGAGCTCATTAGGCCACATATTCATCATTATTTTTAATAAGTATAACATACTTATCATTACACTAGCGTTAATTCTGCTGTCAGTACATAGACTGGAATAAGATGAACAAGTGTTGTAAGACTTTTTTATGAATGGTTAAGGCTGCACATTTTCAGTCTGTCTTCTGTAACTGAAGTAATATTCACAACAAATGTCATATGTAACATTGCACTAAATTCGTAATGTTAATGATTACCCTAAGGCTATGAGTACTACAGGAAGGAGAACACTGTAATCTGCAAGCCAGAATTTCTTTATAGAGAATACTGAAAAAAAAAAAATAGATAAGAAAATAGAACCAGAGAGAAACCAAGCTTAGTAGAGTATTAATTATGTAGCAATATCCATTCTTCTCTTCTTTTGCAATAATAGAGTTTTAGATGGTCATGTGACCACCCACCTAAATGCTATGTCTGTTGTTCTTCCTTGTTGCTAGGTGTGGGCATGTGAACAACTTTCAGCAAATCTGATATGTGCCATAAAATGGTTCTGATTCTAATTCATATTTGTAAGAGGATTAAGTACTTCCTTCTCCAGTCCTTTTCCTTTGTCCACTGGCAGAAAGATGACAGAAACTGAAATAGCACCTTTGACCCAGAGAATGACAAGAATGTCAGGGTAGCCCAAATAGCCCTAATACTTACCTTTCTGCAGTTGCTTACCTCAACTTTGTTTAAGCCATTGCATTTTGTATTCTTCTTGTTAAAGTAATTCATCAAAATCCTCCCAGATAACGCTCTAATATGTGACAGTTGTAATGGCTGCTTATTAAGATTTAACAAGATGTCAAGCATTTTCCTATACTACGGTTATGTGTTGCTTAATGACTGGGATACATTCTAAGAAATCTGTCCTCAACAGATTTTTGTCATTGTGCAAACATCACGGAGTGTACTTATACAAACCTAGATAGAATTGCCTACTGCACACCTAAGCCATATGGCATAGCCTATTGTTCCTAGGTTACAGATCTATACAGCTGTACATGTTACTAAAATGAATACTGTAGACAGTTGTAGTATAATGATAAGCATTTGTGTAGCTAAACATATAAAACATATTAACAGAAAAGGTAATAGTGAAAATACGGTATTGTAATCTTGTGGGACCACTATTGTATATGCAGTCCATCATTGGCTGAAACAGTGCTAAGCGACACCTGACTGTAGTTACATTCTTAAAATCACCCTCTAGGTTATTTATGGAGAAACAATGAAACTAAGAGAAAGTAGCAGACATAAATTCAAACACTTACTTGTTTGTAGGTGTGGAATGGAATATGAACTCTAATCTCGGAGATCCTAAAGTCCTTGTTTTTTCCATTATGTCACAGAATCTTTTCGAGAGAAGAAAATCCAACCTTTCTGAAGCAGTAAGCACTCAGTTCTGGAATATGTGACATGGAAGCCGAGGCCATGGCTTACTCATCTTTGCAATCTAGAATTCCTGAGACATTCAAGAAATGTCCGTTGAAGGTATGTTAATTTATTTTTTACAAGAAATACTTTAAATTGCTTTAAGTTATTCAAGAGAAAGAAACTATATCTTCTCTATCTTTGATAGAAGAGTAGTTGAGTGACTTTGTGGGATATATTTATGACAACATTAAAAAACAATTCTATAAGATTTATCATATAAGAAATAAGGAAATAAAATTTGTGGGATATAGTCAAAATAATAAGCCTCTTCAGAATAGAACTAGCAGGATCAGGATGAGAGTCTTTCTTATAGGGCTTGTTGGCTTGTTGTTGCTGTTGTTTATTTAATAAAAAAGTTTACAGATAATTTATAATCATTAACAACTACTGAATCAATCCTGTAATACAATTATAAAGTACCTCCGAAGCATTTGTTCTTCAGGGAACATCTGTTGGCAGAGTGAACTGTTATTCTGTGAGAGTCTATTTTAACACAGTCAGCTAAGGCAGCCACGTAAAAAGATCTAGTCGTTCACAAGCCAGGAAGCAACAGCAGCACATCCAGCCAGCTCTTTCAGAAGGGGTGTGACTTGTCAGTGACAAAATAGGTGTAGCGCACTGAGTTATTTAGGAGCATTGAGCATAGTTAGGCTTCTAAGGGTCCAAACCCCTTGGAGAAGGGGCAGATGAGAAAACTGAATTTGTCGTCATTGCTTGTGACCAAATGGTGACTTACTGATTACTGCCAGGACTCAGGAGAGCGATCGAGCAGGTGCTTCTATACCCAAAGCACACTTCGTGAAAGGACAGATTCAGTGTTGCAAAATGGGCTGATTCCCAGAATACCTGTAAAACTCAGATAAGCCTAACTTCTGCCTTACAGCCTGAGGACACAAAGTGGAGCAGGCACAAGGTTGCTTTCTTTTCAATTTTACTATATTTTGTTTTAATTTTTCTATTAAAAGTATACAAGATCAAGGAAGTCACATACTAAATCAAATAATGACTTAGATGAAATTTCAAAATAAGTTATTGAAACCACACTTAATTGTCTTGTTAAAATATTGCTTTAAGAAAAAAAAAGATACTGTAAATTCTTACCATTGCATTTGCTTCATAGTAATATAGTTTCCTTCTCAGTTAGTTGTTTTTCCTTTAAGTTACATCTCCCATTTTCCATCTAAAAATGGCTTTTTCCCACATGAGCCTGATGCTATCTCATGCTGGAAATCGAATTCACCAAAAACACTAAATGAAGTAATAGCTGTTATAAAAAAAATAATAAGAGATGTGTGTGGTTCCTTAAATTTCCAGCTGGTATATTTACACAAATACTGAGCTTCCAGCATTGCATGGCATTAGGCATCAGATTATTGCCTCAGAATCCCTAATACACCCACCCCCAGACACAAATACATACCCCCACACCTATGTTCTCATAGAATAGTGTCCCAGTCAGCTAAACTGAGAATTCCAGCTCGTGGGCAGGACCATGCAATATGGATGAGCACCTTCACGTTGAGTAAGGTGGATTTGTACCTCAAGAAATTTACTCTTTGCCTTCACAAGTATTATCTTGTGTATGGTATTCTTCCAAGTATTTTTTAAAAAATAAATGTATATTTAAATGTGTGCCTTTATATAAACTCCCAAGAAAAAGAAAGAAATCTCAGAAGCAGAAACTTATCCATATTTTCAAAATATCCTGTGGGCATCAACAAAAATCATCAAATGTGTATTAAGTGACCTCTTATGTGGTTAGTAAAGCAGGCATCATTTCTTTCACAAGGGCTTAGAGTTTTAAAGACAGTTCTGAATCAACTGCTTAATATAACATAAACTACCAGAGTTCAAGAAGTGTCTGTTTTGTATACACAGAAACTAGAACAGTTCCTGACATGCAGTAAGCACTCAGTAAATTCTTTAAATTACCCCTAACTACATGAGATTTAAAAAGTACTTCAGTTCGGCCAGGTGTGATGGCTTTGGGAGGCCGAAGAGGGCAGATCACGAGGTCAAGAGATGGTATAGATAGGGAAGTATATTCTGTTTATCAATTTATTCATTTTGACTTCTTGCAGTGGTTGAATGTGCCCCCAATGTTCATTTGTTGGAAACCTGATGCAACGGTGTTGGGAGGTAGGGTCATGTAAGAAGTGATTAGGTCATGAGGGCTGTCCCTGTTAACTTGAGTGTCTTCATCATAATATTAAGAGTGCCCCCTTCTTGCACTCTTTCTCTTGAGTGCTCTCTTGTCATATGATGCCTTCTGCCATGCTATGGCTCTGCAAGAAGGCCCTTACCAAATATGGGCTCTTCAACCTTGAACTTCCTACCCTTAAGAACTTTAAGAAATTTATTTTCTTTACAAATTTCCCAGTTTATGGTGTTCTATTATAGCAAAACAAAATAATATAAGACAGTTCTCAAAACTGGTTTAATACTAGGAGAAATAATACTGACTCACAGATCCAGTCTTCTCTAGCTAATTCTGTCATCTTAGAGATGTCACTTAATTTTTTATTGTCTCAGTTAAATCACTGATTTTTATTTAAGTTTTAATAGTTAAAATGGTAATACCAATATTCTCTTATCTAAAAGCCAATACCTCAGTAATGCTGTAAGTTATTCCTTACAAATCCTTAATGTAAGCTTTGGCCAGCCTCAGATACCTTCTTCTGGTGATCAGGATAATCAGAAAGGAGGAAGAAATGTCTACATACTGATAGTGGGCCTATGAAAACAAACAATTCTTTTAGTTTCAGTTCTTTCATAAGCAGAGCCTGAATCACAGAAAGAGAGGGTAGGCAAGTAGAAAGTTTATTTGCTGGGAAAATCTCAGAAAGTAGAGGAAATGAGCAGAAAGAAGAACGAAGAAAATTTAAAAAGGCCATTATTGAGCTGGCTACTACAGCAGACAAGTGTGACTCAATTTTACTTAGAACTCTCTAAGGTTTCCTATAGACTGTCCCTTAGAATTACCCCTCCTGATTATACTAATATGAACCAAATATCTACTCACTTTTACTCTCATCAATTGAAGACTGGTCCTGAGGACATTAACTTTCAGGCTGCACCAATACCTGGGCTAAGGAGACTTTTCTTGCTTCAGAGATATCTTTGGAGCAGAGAAGCCAAAAAATGCTTAAATTGTGCCTGAAGGTTGTCATGGTGAGGACTTAAAAGAATCCATGAAAATGTAAAGGGGGTCCTACGGAACTTCGAATGAGGAGTCATTGTAGGGGTCAATGGTGATAAGTTATTGCCATATCTGTATTTTAGTCTGAATAGTCTGGCTACAATGTGAAAGTGGATTCAAAGGCGCAGGGCATTAGAGACTGGATACCATGCAGGTACATTTCCGCTTCCTATAGGAAAAGGTTCACATGACTTAATATAGCAAACAATGTTCTGTATATACTGGTTAGGGGCATAAACTAATCTAAAAGTGTTACAAATAACAAGTTAAGCTGATAAAATGAATAGAATATTAGAATAGTCAAACATTCTGGAAGTAAAATTAATTGTATTTGAGGACTGAATAGAATGTGAAGAAGGGAGAGTTATCTAGGATGATTCTCAGGTCTCCAGGAAGAGGGACTGGGTGTAAGTTAGCAATATTAATTAATATTGGAGACAGGAGTTTACATAAAAGAAAACATTTGTTGTTTTTGTTATAATTTTGTGGGGATAAGAAGATCAGCTTTGAACATGCTGAGTTTGAAATACATGTGGGACATGTATCAATATTATGAGTTGTTTACAGTACTATGAGTCTAAGTTTCTAGCTTGGCCTCATATTTGGAAGTCATTCAAATACCATGATATTTCTTACTTAAGGAAACTAGTGCTTATAAGAGAATGTTTGATTCCATGTTTTGGACATTAAAACATATAGTATAAACCTGAAATATATTGTCAATTCAGAGAACAGGGAACTATTAAATTTCACTCTGGTTATATCAGAAGGACTTAAGAACTAACTAGAAAAGGTACCACGCCCCAAAATGGGACCTTTTTAGCATCAATTTTTAAAAACTGCAATGGATTAAGCATATCAACATGTGCGTATTTCTCAGATCATAATGGGACAAAAAAATCTCATCTGTCATAACTGAAGACTGCAAGGGAATGACTCACTGTTTTAAAAAACTTGTAATTAAGGCTGTGCTTGGTGGCTCACACCTGAATCCCAGCACTTTGGGAGAATCACTTGAGTGGCGTTTGAGACCAGCCTGGGCAACATGGATGACCCATCTCTACAAAAGTTTTTTTTTAAATACATCAGCTGGGCATGGTGGTATGCCCCT
Organism: Cacajao melanocephalus; assembly: GCA_963573385.1. Classification (NCBI taxonomy): domain Eukaryota; kingdom Metazoa; phylum Chordata; class Mammalia; order Primates; family Pitheciidae; genus Cacajao; species Cacajao melanocephalus. The sequence continues at coordinate 45,681 of CAUYLG010024109.1, forward strand.
AGGATCCCAACAACTCAGTAGGCTTAGGTGGGAGGAGCACATGAGTGCAGGAGGTCATGGCTGCAGTGAGCTGTATTCATGCCACTGCACATCAGCCTGGACAACAGAGCAAGATCCTGTCCTTAAAATTTAAAAAAAAAAAAAAGAAACTAGTAATTAATGGGAAATAATAAAGCACTTGATCCTGCTTTTCCTATAGAAATTGTACATACCAATAAATAACAAATAGTAGAAAAAATTCTTGTAAATATCCAAGTAAACAAATGAAAATGAATGATAAAATTAAAGATTATCATTTTTTAACTCCAATAAACTGATAGAACAAAGCAAAATATCCATCTGAGGAATTGAGATTTTGGCTTATCTCCATAATAGGTATACAAGCCTTTAAACTTTAAAATGTAAGACAATATATATTTTTTCTTTCTTAAAATCCTATCTAACATTTGTGTTGAAATTCGGAGGGAACAGCCTTTTGGCAAGAGATTGTATAATAAACTCGCTTATTTTTAAAGTGTTAATTCCCATAAAAACAGAATGAAAAGATAGAATCTAAAAACAAAGTAAATGAACCAAGTTAAATAAAAATTGGCTAGTACTAAATTAAACAGCTGAGTGTTGCACGCATACACAAGTCCAAAATCAAATCCGTTTCTATCCTGTAAACTGGCTTCAAGTCCATCTTTTTCCTGTTACTGTCAAACAAAACCCTTTATAGTGGGAATTTGCTTTCTAAATCCTGAAGATTCTTGAAATAATACAAGCCTCTAACTATATTTTAACTATTAGTCTAAGAATAAGGGTTGTTACAGTAAAACTTAAGATTAACCATTGATATGTGTCAGCTGACTATTTTATAGCTAATTGCCAGCAAAACTGGGTAACAGAATGGCATATTTGCAGTAGCAGAGTGTCCATGGATCACTTATGAACTGGAACAGGTTACTGTGAAAATGGCCTTTCATATGGTTAGTCAATAACCACTGTATACTCATAATGCAAAACAGTGATATATTTTATACAGCAAAAATCATGATATTTAGCTGCTTGACATTTTAAAGATATAATCAGGTTATTCATGTGACATTTCAAAAACAGAAATGGTTATCATAAAAAATAAATTATCAGCTGTGAAAATGGGGAACTCGAAGAATGTTGGTACCTGCTAGAATGTAGATTAAAATGCTATATATGACACATGAATTGCTTCAAATGACATATTTATGAGAAAGAACAATGTGGCTTCCATAGCAGGAGAAAAAGCATGATTTGCTCTTTGGTAGCCTCATTTTCAGACTACATTATTTTCTCTCTTCATTCTGTAGATAAATGTTGATATCAATTACTGTTGCATAACTACAGAAAAGTAAAGAAGAATGTTATATTTGATTGGCAGTAATCACCTAGTGAGATTACTGAATCAGATTTATTATCTTGCTACTATGTCCTGTGTTTGCCAACAATAGTTTGGAAATGAATATTACATCTGATTGATCATCTTTGTGTATTATATAGATTAGGGTATCTGAAATTTTCTATAATACCTGATAGAAATCATGGATTTCTAATTTATTCTGTCAAAGGAGAATTATAGATGCTCATCTTCAGCTGGAAGATATCCACAAGATAACTATAAACTCTCAATTTAAAAGGATATATTTCTCTTCTTCTTGTATTTATAGGTGTTATGACATCATAATGCTGGGAACCATCATATTTATATGTTTTCTGTAAAGAGATCACTTACAGTAACACTATTACACTGACTGAAATATGGTCACTGAAATGGAGACAATAAGGACATTCATATATGACTAATTATTTATATTGTGGGGACATTTCTTTGTGATATTAAATATTACTGTGAATTAATTAATAGAAGCACAGAGAGAAATGTGTCTATGCAATACACAGTAATTGAAATGAAGAAGGAAATCAGGCAGAGTATTTTCCTAATGACATGATCTTGTATGCTTACCTGAGAGATTGTTTGACCTGCTATCTGTTCTTCTGACACTTTTACTGTTTTACTCATGACGGTATATTATAAAGTTGCATGAATGAATTGATACTTGTCAAATGTCGGTCTACTCCATTATCCCTACTTGCAAATATCTACAATTTATAACAAAGTTTGTTTTTTTATGCGTATAGTAAAATATATGCCATGTACTGCAATTTTGAATAATGCTGTGCATATTTAACAGGGAGCACTAGTTTTGAATTGCGGAATGAATAAAAATGGATAAAATCATAATCTACTTGTGTAGGAAATCAGATTTTAATGCAATTGTCATTAATATTTATGTTAAATGTTATCTAAATCTGAAGAGACATGTTAACATCAGTGTCTGAATACACTAAAATTGCCTGAAACTACATTTCCATGGAAATATTTTGTTTTGTTCCAAAAGCTGCCTGATTTCTGCTCAAATGTTTATTATTTTATTTGAAAATATTTTTGTTCCAGATGTTCACAGAACAAGCACAGAACATGGTGGATAAATAACAGTATACAGCTGTAAGCATAAGCTGACTTAGTTACATTCCCTAACAAGTTGCTCTGAAAAGGTCTTCTGATGACTGAAAAGCAAAATATTCCTTTTGCGTGATTTTAACAGCTCTCAATATCATATACTTGTTATGGAACATGGGACTTAAATTGTCCTATTTTTATACAATAAGCACAGCCTTTATATTTTTAATCTTAATAGTTGATTTCGGTATTCATTATTTACTATTTTAAGAAATTATTTTTCAGGAACGTATTATTAAGTTTTTAAATAGCAGTGTTTAGAGAGTTATGAAAAGTTATTAAAATAGATAATCTTTCAAAAATGAGAAGACATGATAAAAAGCTTCTGAAGAATTGTGAACAGCATATTACTTTAATCACATACGATATTTGGGTATTTTATGTATATTATATATACCACATAACTTAATTGACCATGCTCTTATGTTAATAATTTCTTTCCACATAGAGATAATGAGTCTGCATATTCTTCAAACTAATCTAACAATTGTTAACTTTTGTTCTTTTTCCTAATTCCCTTGTCTTTCCATGTAATTTTTATCAAAGATGATAATAATCTCTGAGTTCTTAAGAGTGCCATTGAGGAAACTTTCTCACAATGCTGAAGAGTGGTTACTTTGTCAAATATGAAATATACATAGAAACCATGAGTCCTACACAAAAATTAGCAGGAGAACCAACCAAATTTTTTTCAAAATAATCACTTTTAAGGTTTTTGCATTTACCTAATAATAATGCCATTGCTCAAGTAATTTCAGAACCTATTTTAGTAACTCTTCAAAATAAGACTACTAAACTCATAAGAAAGCAGGTACTACTTATGTATTTATCATTCTCTTACCCACTCTCTCCTAGTAGATCATCATGATTTTTAAAGAACTCAAACTTTATACAAATTTGTAAAAAATCAAATATGGAAAGTTGTTCTTTCATGATCACATTACTGTGAGGAACTGTGCGCACCAGGGCAGGTACATGAAATCAACTTTCAACAATTCCTGAGGTAGCTGACAACCTAAATGCTTCCTCAGCACATAGTGTATGGAGAAATGTGTCTCTTACTAAGTGTAGCTTCTATGATCCACAGACTTTCCCCAAAAAGCTTTAGACTGTAAGGATATATATATTCCAACTTCTATTCTAACCTAAAAATATAAAAACAAATATACTTGTTCCACTCTGTTTCACAGCACTATCAAATATAAATTTATATAATATTATATCACATATACTATAAAATATGTATTATTATATAAAATATATGTTCAATACTATATAACATTAAAATATAATTTTAATTATATATAATTTAATATATGATATATATAATTTAATATACTATATATGATATATATTAAGTATATCATATATAATAAACATATATATCATAGCCTGTAAAATAGTCAAATAATATTAAATATATATAAATATATCACATCACTGTGTATATAAGTAACAGAAATATACTTGTATACATTATATATATAAAAGAAATTTGTAGTAAAAATAAATATGCAAAATAATGTTGCTCCAGCCCCTTGTCACTGTCATACGATAAACAGGTTAACTTTTTGGGGAGAACTCCCATTTTCCATACCACAGAGTTTTGTTTTTAGGTTTTTTTATTTGTTTGCCTACAACTGAGTAACATAGCATTGCCATGTTATACAGACTTTTATTTCAAAATAAACAAAACCTAAAATGCCACTAACATTTTTGTCTAATTTTTAAATTATCTTAATTGTTGAATATTTCTTTAAAGATAGATGTCTGCTATTTTAGTAACTAGATCAGGGAAATATTTTAGAATACCTTGAATTCCATTTAGTGTGTCTTCAAAATGGCCCTTCAGAGGGAAGATCGTTTACATTTTAGGTATGATGGTAGTAGCTGAGGTTGTGGGAAGAATGTAAACAATCATTTGTCCTGTTTTACAATGTGGGAATGCAATTTTTTTTCTTCCTTTTTTGTTCCTTCTTCCTCCTCCTATTTTCTTCTCTCTCCTTTTACATCTTTTCTTTTTATTCTCTTAAAGTTTTTGATGAAGTAAACTTGCAAACTTCAATATCAACTTCTGAAAGTTATAGAAAAATAACTAAGAATAAACTATAAACTTAATCAATAAATCTTTCTTTGAGCTGAATATAGGTGTGGCTATGAAAGAAAATCTATTATGGGCTAGAGAACCAGAAAGGAGGTCTTATCTACATTAAATACTAATTTGTGTAGGATACTTATTTCCTTCTTTCAAAGAATAATTAGTACTATCGGTTTTAGTACCCCAAAGACAAAGTTTTATCCTTAATATATTCATCTAGATCTCTCTCTCTCTTTCTCTACATACACACACACACACATACACACACACAGAGATATAAATCTGGAATATATATTTTATATATACATTTGAAATATAAATAAATAGCTATACGTATATCCATGTATACTTATATACATATAAGTTCATATCATTATATTAATAGATTTAAGAAAACTATTTCATGTTAAATAGAATGCTAAAATTCTTTTAGTAGTATGAAACTTCAAATTACCTGCAAAGAAAATGGTAGGTAATTGGAAGGTAAATCTCAGTTTTTCACTATTAGATACTAAGGGTTCTATTTAATTGTCTTTTTACTGAATTTGATCCCTAACAGTATTATTATGTACTAAGAAAACTTTTCACCTATTTTGTTATTCCCAAGTTGTTCTTTTATTTAAGAATTTATTTCCTGGTTAAGAGACGTGAACGGATTCATTTTTTGCTGAACTTTTAAGAAAGATGTTTAATGTAGAATACGAATCTAGGCCATGCTTCATACATTATGTGTTCACAGAAAAAAGCAGTTTCTTAGCAACTATCACCTGGTTGTCAAATTATTATTTGATTTTTACAGACATCTGGCTGTTTTTTTAAATTACACTTTAAGTTCTGGGGTACATGTGCAGATACTTCAGGATTGTTATATAGGTATATACATGCATGCCATGGTGGTTTGCTGCATCCATCCGCCCGTCACCTACATTAGGTGTTTCTCCTAATGTTGTCCCTCCCCAATGCCCCCATATCCTGCTATCCCTCCCTTAGCACCCCCACTCCCCAACAGGCCCCAGTGTGTGATGTTCCCCTCCCTATATCCATGTGTTCTCATTGTTCAACACCCACTTGTGAGTGAGAACATGCAGTGTTTGGTTTTGTGTTCATGTATCAGTTTGCTGAGAATGATGGTTTCCAGCTTCATCCATGTCCCTGCAAAGGACATGAACCCATCCTTTTTTATGGCTGCATAGTATTCCATGGTGTATATGCACCACATTTTCTTTACCCAGTCTATCATTGATGGGCATTTGGGTTGGTTCCAAGTCTTTGCCACAGTGAACATACATGGGCATGTGTCTTCATAGTAGAACAATTTATAAACATTTGGGCACGCAGTAATGGGATTCCTGGATCAAATGGTATTTCTAGTTCTAGATCTTTGAGGAATCGCCACACTGTCTTCCACAATGGTTGAACTAATTTACATTCCTACCAACAGTGTAAAAGCGTACCTATTTCTCAGCATCCTCTTCAGCATCTGTTGTCTCCTGATTTTTTAATGATCACCATTCTAACTGGCATGAGTTGGTATCTCAATGTGGTTTTGATTTGCTTTTCTCTAATGACTGGTGATGATGAGCATTTTTTTAATATGTTTGTTGGCTGCATAATTGTCTTCTTTTGAAAAGTGTCTGTTCATATCCTTTGCCCACTTTTTGATGGG
>CAUYLG010024110.1:0-181756 GCA_963573385.1 Cacajao melanocephalus
TCAAGGACCTAGAAATCGAAATTCCATTTGACCCAGCAATCCCATTACTGGGTATATATCCAAAGGAGTATAAATCGTTCTACTATAAGGACACATGCACACGAATGTTCATTGTAGCACAGTTTACAATAGCAAAGACCTGGAACCAACCCAAATGCCCATCGATGATAGACTGGACAGGGAAAATGTGGCACATATACACCTGGAATATTATGCAGCCATTAAAAACGATGAATTCGTGTCCTTCGTAGGGACATGAATGAATCTAGAAACCATCATTCTCAGCAAACTGACACAAGAACGCAAAATCAAACACCGCATGTTCTCACTCATAGGCGGGTGATGAACAATAAGAACACATGGACATAGGGAGGGGAGCACTACACACAGGGGTCTGTTGCGGGGGAAATAGGGGAGGGACAGTGGGAGGTGGGGAGGTGGGGAGAGATAGCATGGGAAGAAATGCCAGGTATAGGTGAAGGGGAGGAAAGCAGCAAATCACACTGCCATGTGTGTACCTATGCAACAACCTTGCATGTTCTTCACATGTACCCCAAAACCTAAAATACAATAAAAATTTAAAAAAAAAAAAAAGAAGAGAGAATTTTGAATATTCTCACAACAAAGTAATGATAAATGTCTAAGGTGATTGATATGCTAATTACCATGATTTTATCATTTCACAATATGTACATGTGTTAGGACATCATAAATATGTTACCCCATAAATATGCAAAATTATTAGGTATTAATAAAAATAAATTAATTAAAAATAAGTATTTTATACTCTTAGAATGAGGAAGATCTTTCAAATTATGACTCAAAACCAGAGGCCATCAAAGGAAAGATTGGCGTATCTGTCTACATAAAAATTTATAATTTCTCCATAGCAAACACCATCAAAAACAAAGTGAAAAAGACAAACAACTGAAGAAAATGTTGGCATTCTGCTTAACACATATGGCATATTTTGTCATCTATAGAAAATAAGTCAATTTAACAGGCTGATGGAAATGAACAAAGCATACAAACATATTTCACAATAAATAAAACACAAATGGCCATTACCCATATGTAAGATACCCAGCTTGTTCACAGTTTTTTTTAAACATACACTTAAACTACACTGAGAATTTTTCCACCTGTCAGAATGATATGAATTGATTGTTTTGGTAACACACTGGGTTGATGAAGGCATAGATTATAGATTGTCAGTAAGAATATAAAATTCTATGTCTCTATGGAGATCAATTTATAATATTTATCAAAATTTAAAATGTATACATACTATTTGACCTAATGCTTTCATTTCTAGGGATTATCTTACAATATATTTGCACACATGAAAATTACATGTCCAAGGTTATTCACTGCAGCATTACATTTAAGAGAAAATATTGGAAAGAAAGTAAATATTCATTGATAAGGACACATTAAACTACAGTTTATAGGTACAATGGAATGCTATGTATCTGTTTTAAAGTAACCTCTTTGTATACTTATATCAAAAGATCTTCATATGTAAGTCTAATGCAAAAATATAAATGTGTAGTGTATGTGATGTCCTACCATTTGTTTAAAAAGATGAGAGAACAACACACAGTTTTAAATACTTAATATATCTGAATGTTTAAAGAGATACACAAAGAAACTATTATTGATCCCTTTGGAGAGGGTAATCAATGGCTAAAGAACATAGGTGGGAAGAAAACTTTACTTTCAACTCTTTTGCTCCCAGCAAATATGTAAAGATGTCAAGATATGACCTATTTAGCAATCATAAAATGTAAAATAAATATGATAAAAGTCACAATTGTAATTCAAAATTTATTTTCTGTTATAATGCTTTTGTAAATATAAGCAAAGTCTTACCACAATAATCTTCAATTAAAATACTAACATTTTTAACAATGTTAACTTTAGTGGAAGAAATTACAAACTAGAAGTCAAGAGACCAGGACCGTAGGCTCCTTTTCGTGCTCTGGGTCCTACATTCCTCTAAAATAAAAAGAATGTGTTGCCTTTGATGTACTGTAAGGTCCATTCAGCATTACTATTCTAGATCTCTGCTGTCCAATAAAGTAGTCACCAGTCACGTGGCTATTTACATTTGTTAAATTAAATAAACTTAAAAATCTGTTCTTCTGTTTCATCATCCATATTTCAAGTACTCGCTCAACTAACATGTGTAACTAGTTGCTACCTTAATGGACAGCAAAGACATTGAGCATTTCCATCATCCCAGAAAGTCTTACTGAACAGGGCAGAGTCTAGCAAACTCTATAAACTGAGATAATAATTTAATACATAACATTATTTCATACAACAAGAGAGTTAACACAGAAGGGAAGGACATCTGTCCTCTTCCTGGTACATGCTTATACTTGATAATGAGGTTGAAATGAATAGCAAGAGCAACTATAATGGGGAAAATATCCTATTAAAGAGTAATATGCAGCCTAAGGGGTTTTTGAAAGGAAGGCCACAAGCTAGGCCCAGTGATTTTGATGAATCTGAATCACTTATCCACTCACCTGGGTCTGATAACCCAAGCTGTGAAATCACATTATTATCCATCATTATCATTGCTGAAATATCAAGCATCTATACTATAGTCATTTCCTGCTTCCTTTAGCTTACTATATTTGACGAGGCTGAACATTATTACTAGTCAAAGACACAGATAAACAAATTACATATTCTCAAACCAGCTAACATGCTAACCAATCTTCAAAAGCCTTTCTTTTCTAAATGATGAGATTCTAGAGGCCATGTTCTATTTTTACAGAAGCAATGAGATTAGTGGAGGACTTTAGAGGCAGGCAACTCTGAGTTCAAGTTCTGACTCTCCTGCTCATTAGCTGTGTGACTTGGCAAGTTATGTAACCAGAGTCCTGTTTTATAAAATGCATTCATCCTATGCAACAATCCTGCATGATCTGCACATGTACCCCAGAACCTAAAGTACAATAAAAAAATGCATTCATAACTCTACTTCACAAATTTGTGGGAAATAAAAGAACTAAGCATATGAAAAGGGTTTAGTAAACTGGCATCCAGTAAGTATGGTAAAAAATGCTCCATTATACATATGTGTGTGTGTGTGTGTGTGTGTGTGTGTGTGTATTTTTAAATGATTATCTTATCCTCATGGCATCATTATTAACTAGTAATAACGGCACGCTATTAATATGCATTAACTTCAGACTATAAGATAGAATACACAGTACGTGGCTCACACCTGTAATCCCAGCACTTTGCGGGGCTGACGGGAGTGGATCACCTGAGGTCAGGAGTTGGAGACCAGTCTGACCAACATGTAGAAACCCTATCTGTATTAAATATACAAAATTAGCTGGGCATGGTGGCGCATGCCTGTAATTCCAGCTACTCAGGAGGTTGAGGCAGGAAAATTGCTTGAACCCAGGAGGCAGAGATTATGGTGAGTCAAGATCCCACCATTGCACTTTAGCCTGGGCAACAAGAGAAAAACTCCATCTCAAAAAAAAAAAAAGAAAACACATTACGTTGCCTTCAAATTCTCATGATTTTATAGGAAAAGAGGAAAGTTAGGCACTGAAAGGTTCAATGTACAGTTGCATAAGCCTTAGTATACAACACGCTCTGGGAAATAACCTGGTAAAATCAATGGCAATTAGAAGGAGCAAGACAAAAGTCATCAAACTACAGAACAACAAAATCACTGAGGCTGTTAAGCCATTTTGGTCACTGTTTTATATGGGTATAATGTATGCAGCATCTTCTTTTTCCCACAGTAGCTTCAGTCTCTTGGGCTCAAGCAATCCTCCTACCTCAGCCTCCAGAGCAGCAGGGGCTGCAGGCATACACCATCACATCCAGCTATTTTTTAAAATTATTATTCTAGTAGAGAGGAGGTCTTGTGTTGATGCCTAGGCTGGTCTTGAACTCCTGAGCTCAAGTGATCCTCCCACCTCAGCTTCTCAAACTGCAGAGATTATAGGCATTAGCCACTAAACCCAGCATATGTAGCATCTTCTACAGATTAATTGCTTCAGACCAGAAGCCTGATTTTATGCTTTTATCAATCTTTATTTTAAACAAATTAGTGTGTATGTTTGTGTTTGTGTGTGTGTGTGTGTGTGTGTGTGTGTGTGTGTGTGAGAGAGAGAGAGAGAGAGAGAAAGAGAGGGAGAGAGAGATCTACTTTTTCCAATTCTTTACATAGATGAATAGCATTATCAACTCAGATTAATCATGTGGACTCAGTGTCATATGGTTGGCTGATGCTTAGCTAACTGACAACCTTCAGAACGAGATAGCAGACAACAAACATACTTGCCAAGAACTTATGAATAAAATTATTGATAGGGCAGGTTTAAATCATACTTGTTCATGGTGCCTCATATCATGACATTTATTAAGAACAGGCAGCAGCTTTTGAAATATGCCAAGACTCAAGAACCCACCTGCAAGCCAGCCCAGAAGGGCTTACTCTTACCTGAGCCAAATAGAATCATGCTGGTTTGAAAATATATCCCCTACTGATCTTCCAAAATGCTTAAAATTCCCACTGTTGGGAAACTCTTTGCCTTGAAGCATAGAAAAAACTTCTGTTGAAATTTGAACTTGTTTCCCAGTAGAGTTAACCCACTTATACCTGCTATGGAATAAGCAAGATATTTTTATCACAAATTGTATATATTTACAGGAGATCACGGAGCACACAGTTCAGGAAACAGAAGACTAAGACAATCAGGAAGTGGCACAAGAGTTTCTGCTGTGCAGAGAACAGACATTAAGGAATTCAAACAAACAGAGGGACATACCCAAGCCAAAAATTACACGGTAACTGTAGCTATCAATAGTTCTTTCCCTCTAGTTTTTATTGGTAAAAAACCTATTGAGCAACCACTGGTGCCCAAGGAATCAAACATTGTAGCAGGCTACTTAGGATATAATTCCCTGGAGGAATTCCCAGTTCTATGTGCCTATCTGCACTTATTTTGAAAACTAACTTGCCAGGATGTTCTTTTCAGAAATCATAATCACCCCAGGGTAAGAACCCTACAAGTCCAGAGGACTCAGATGTGAATATGCTCCCAAAAGGATATTCATAATAACCAAAGCTGAACAAGGATAGAACTTTTGTCAAATGGCCTGGGAACCATGTGCTTTTCTGAGCCAAGTACCTGTATCTTGCTGAATTTGGACATCAGCATAACCTTTGTCTAAACAAATAGATAAGATTTTAAGTTAACCAATAAAAAACACGTCCTCCTTCACCTTTTGCCCCAAAATCTCACTCATCTCTATGTGCCTTTCCTAGCAATGCTCCTTCCTAATGTTTGAACAGTTTCCACACTTATCCATCACTGGGCAATCTGCGTCTAAAGGTAAGAGGTGGTATGTAAGTTACACTGGGGTTCTCAGGTGGTTGTTAGCCTTTGTTGGAGGAGGCTGCTGTACCGCATCCTTGCAAAGCTTGCCTCTATACTTGGTAACTTCTTCCTAAAGAGACAAAGTTCTCAGGCTCAAATTCTCAAAGAACGTCCCTTCATAATAAGAGCTCCTCAAAACACTTGCAAAAGAAAACTGATACCCTGATAAAGTATAATAGAAATTATTATATAATTTGGACAGTTTGCAATTTCAATAAAAAGAGTTATAAAACAATCGGTAACTACAAATGAATTGTTCACCTGTGAGGCAAGGCCAAGATTTCATTGCAGTAATGATTGCCTGCTCAGAGGAAGTTATAATATCTCCACTCTAATTTTTGCTCTGAAAAAAAAGCAGGATAACATTGTTGAAATTATTTAAAGAAATACAAAGTACTAAATATTCTGCAAGAAATGGATGAGGGAGAACCTAAGAAAGACCCTAAATTGCAGCCATTCTCTGCCATCATGAAAAAAAACCTATGGCTGGGTATGATGGCTCATTCCTGTAATCTCAGCACTTTGGGAGACTGAGGTGGGCAGACTGCTTGTGTCCAGGAGTTTGAGACCAGTCTGGACCACACGTCAAAACTCTATCTCTACAAAAAATATGAAAAATTTGCTGGGCATAGTGGCCCATGCCTGTGGTTCCAGCTACTCAGAAGGCTGAGGTGGGAGGATCATCTACCTGAGCCTGGGGAGTTCAAGGCTGCAGTGAGCCATGATCGTGCCACTGCACTCCAGCCTGGGCAACAGAGTGAGACTGAGAGAGTCCCTGTCTCAAAAAAAAAAAAAAATCTAGAGCATTTAATGGCTGGTTTATTTCCCAGCTCAACTTACTTTCCAATTCAAAGCAAAGTCTCATTTAAAAATGCCTTTCTTAGGCCTTAAGTACAATTGGATATTCATTAAATCACGTCTGAAGATCCACAGTGCATTCCATCCCAAAGCTGTGTTCCTGACTCTTGGATTGCATGAGATGAATGCCTCAATTAGGGCTATCTTTAGAGTTATAACAAAGGCAGGTGTGTATAGACGTGCTAAATAGAAGAGCAAGCAAAAGAAAAAGAGGAACCTTGCAAGAAAGTAACAACAGATTTAAAATATGGTCATTGTCATCCTTTATAAACTCCATCATTAGGGAAGCTACCCAGATCAAGCCACTTCCTAAACGGTGGACACTGATTGGAGTGTAAGTGGTCTCCCAGGGAGTCCCTCACTAAAGTACAAGGTTTGTATACAAATCTCAAAATGGCATTACCATAGGGAGCTGTGATAAAGCTGAAACTTCCTTGTAGGAGGAGAGGGGATATCAACTATATTCTTCTAAGTCTTCCTTCCCACCTGGAAAAGATTCTAAACTGCCAAGATCAATCTCAGGAGAACTACTCCTCTCCACAGAGAGAGAATACCCAAAATTAACCCTGTCACTAGTTCCAGATGTTTCTTTTTGTTATTAGCAGGCCAGGTTTCACATGGTATGACTATTATAATGATAAATCGATTACTTCTCAGGAATCTTAAAATTGTTTTACATCTGTCTTAAGAACTATTTGAAGCTCCTTAACATTCTCAACACAGCACAGAGCTATGTGCTCTGTAATTTTCCCCCAAATCACAAACTCTTTCAGAAGAATGTGATGCTCCCCTCCCTGTGTCCATGTGTTCTCATTGTTCAACACCTGCCTATGAGTGAGAACATGTGGTGCTTGATTCTCTGTTCCTGTGTCAGTTTGCTGAGAATGACGGTTTCTAAGTTCATCCATGTCCCTACAAAGGACACAAATTCATCATTTTTTGTGGCTGCATAGTATTCTCCCATTACAGCTGTGGCTTCAGTAAGCTTCCCTTGAAAGACTATATGGAAAGGAGATGGATCCTTAAGTGACAATATGGGTGTCATTACCAAGAATAAGGGAACTATATGCAAGACAGCTGAGGCTCAGACTCATCAGCAAAAAAATCCCTCCATCTACAGTGATCAGTTCAGTGATAGGCATATGTCCTAAAATGACCTAATTATATTGAAGCTTAGAAGTTGTTTTTTTTCACAGATTAAGAGAGGAAGTACATAGGCTTTTCCCTGTTGGATTAGAATAAGGAATAAGATACTCATGGCCAATTGAGGAACAGGAAGACAAGACCTGCTGAGAATAGATCTCACTCAGATTTGGAGTGAACTATGCCCCACCATTCATGTGTTTCTAGCCTAGTGAGAAACAAGTGTGCAGTGAGATTTGATCCACTTTCTAGAATAGAAGATATCTATCTAGGCCAGAATATGCTGATGACAAATGTCTCAATCACACCAACTCGCACTGCCCCAGCTGCCTCTTGTGGCCAGCCCACCTCTGGCCTCGTCACCTGCCAGTCTAGCCAAACTCTATAAAACAAAAGAGCCATTTCAAGAAGAAAAGCAGGTTCCTACATATGGTCATAAAACCATGCAGAGCCTGCTGCAGGGCACATTCCATTCTGCTCAGCAATGAGAAGAATCCAAGACTACAGTGGTCTTCCATCTTATCGAATGGTTCTCAGAAAACTTCACAGAGTATTGTCCCCAGCTTTTTAATAAGCAAGTATGGAAATATTCAAATTTGGAAATTAATTTGAAGCTATAAGACATGAGGCAGTGGATGAAATTGTAATAAGCAATTAAAATTTTACCCAAGTATATCATAGATATATGGTCAGTCTGTCTGCTATTCCACAAGCTACGTAATGTCCAGTTGACGTGGTAATGCTGTCCCTTTGTAGCCACGAGCACAATAGGTGCAAAACAACTTTTGTTAAATGAATTCGCCATGTTTATTCCAGCAATTTATTAGGGGAAATGAGAAGCAAAAATGAAGGTGCCAGAAGTTAATCTCTCTTGAGGAGTTTGCATTTGAACAAAAACACAACAGGCTATGAAAAATTTAAAGCATCTACATGAAAGCAGCATAGACTAGTGAGGTTACAAGGGACTGCAAATGTATGCATTAAGAGAATTCTAGAAGGACAACCTGCTCAGATATGAGAGGAGTTAATCCAAAAGTCTCATGAAGGAGGTGAACTTTGCTTGATTCCCAAAAGCAAGGTTTACGTGAAAAGCACGAGACTAGCATTCATGGAGAAGAAATACAAGCTCTTCAAAGAGGCCCTGTCTCTGCATTGTAGCTCGAGTAACTAGCACAGTATCTGCCACTTAATTAGACATTCAGTAAATGTTTGTTGAATAAATGACTGACATTCAATAGGCATTTGTTGAATAATAAGTGAATAAGTGCACAAATGCATTCTACTCACTAGTAGCTATTAGAATTCATCTGCAAGATAGCCAGGAAATCCAGGCACCAGTTTGAAGAATATATGGAGATTAGGGAGGGGAGTTGATGATGCTGGCTTTATGCTAAGAAACTGGAGAGTTTGCCCTATAAATACCAAAGGAAAGGGGTAAGTTGAAAATATCATGGGGGTATAACAGAGGATGAGAGAGGTCAAAATTTGGCAACAGGTCTCACCCACTGTGTAATTCCCAGGGCTCCTCGGCCTGCTGTTTTGCTTTCTGCCAGGTTGGCTTATGCTGTTGGACAGAGTGAGGGTGGTGTTTACACCAGAGGAGACCATCTGGAAATGCAATCAGAGACCTGAGCCTCGGGGGATTATTGGACCCAGTCGAGCATGAAAGGAAGATCTGTGCCCAGAGCTCTTTGGTTCTGCCATGACCTTAGCTCCACGCAGCTCTAATTTTGACCCTTTAATGTAACTAATTCAACAATAGTTACTTTTGCAGGCACCAGCTTAGTCAATTGTCATCAAAGAGCAGGAACTATATAGAAGCAGGTAACAAAACAGTAAAAAGCAAGTTATTTCACAAACTATTCTGGTCATTCATCATCAGTTATTGAGCAGAGAAGGTTTTGTTTTGAAAATTCTATAGGACAAACACATGTAGTATATAATGCCAAAAATACACATCACAGACAATGTGATTATAAAATGGAATCATATCAAAAATACCTGCATGAGTTTTTCAAAATATCTGTGAACTCATAAAGACTTCAGACCTTCCTGGCCTTACTAACGCTGTGATAATGCATGTGGCAGAAGCACATTCACAGGCTCAAATCATTCAATGCCTGAACTAGTGCATATTATTCAGTTTTTAAAACTAAATTTCCTGCTGGCCACAAACAGATCCCCTTGGGACATACCCTCATTTCTTTAAATCCTGGAGTAAGACTAATTTGCCTGGCTGGATCCTGTGACTATAAGGCCAGATCTTTATTATGCTAAAATGTAGACCAGCCTACACACAAAAAGATTCCTATAGAGCTGGTCATGAGCACTGTCAATCCCTTTGGGAATGGTTACACAATTCTGTCTAATGGTGCTAAGAAAGCCGGTCTTTCAAAAGCAAACAATCAAATAACGAGAAAAGAGAAGAAGAGAGATAAAAGAAAAAGTTGAGGCAGGAATAATTTATCTTCTTTTTGAGTAAAATCTGCCTAGGAAAGCTACCCAAGTGTTGCCACAGAAAAATTATATTTGTGATAGCTGACCTTCAAATAGATTTTTGATATTTATCATCTAAAATTCAAGCTACAGAAACTCAGCCTTTCACATCAAGAATTTTAACCATGCTGTTGTGTTTATCTTGTCCAACTGATTATGCAAAATCTTACTATTATTCACTCATTAGAATTCATTCCAAACTCCACATTATTTTGTAGAGAAAAAAGAGGATCACCTCACTAAAGAAAAAAAACAAAGACCCATTTTCTCGCAGTGACTGTAGAAGACCACATGGAAAGTCTTACTCAAATGGCCACTGCTCTTCTATGACAAATACCTTGCATAATTGTAGCAGTTAGAACTAAGAATGCTCGAATATTGGCGGAAACTATCTGACACTTCTTCACTTACTTTCAGGTACAATATCCATGACACTAAAAATACTATATCTGCTGTACAGCAGTGCTTTATGAGCAGGATTGTTAAATTACAAAGGCAATCAGTTTCATGAGAAACATAACTTCCCAGCTTCTGTTATGATATCCTGAACCAGAAAAAAAACAAAATGTAATTCTAGCAAAGAGCCAGCAAACGCACAGGCCAATGGCTTTCGTGGGCCTTTAAAGCTCAGTTTCTCCTGGTTTTTAGGTCATTGCCTGCCAAAGCCCAGTGAACATTCTTCCTTCCAGTGAGTTTATCAAATTATCTTATGAAGAGGGTGTATCAATTAGAATTAGATTTAGCATCATACAACTAAAACAAAAACAAAATACAGTAACAAACCTAATATAACTGCATTTATCTCTCAAACAAAAGTAACAAACTAAATATAACGGCTTTTCTCTCTCAAATGAAATAAATTCAGAAAGAGGCTATTTGAGGGCTGAGATGGGACCTGCAGGTCATCAGGGACACAAGCCCCTTCTATTCTTCTACTCCATACCCAAGCACTGGCCTCCATTCTCCAGGTCACTTCTTGTACTGGGAGAATGACTGAAACCACCCACCAGCTGATGTTATTCCAGGCCAGAAGGAGGATAGGTAGGAGAGTGTATTAGTCTGTTCTAATGCTGCTAATTAAGACATACTCAAGGCTGGGTAATTTATAAAGGAAAGAGTATCAATGGAGTCACAATTCCACATGGCTGGGATGCCCTCACAATTATGGCAGAAGGTGGAGGGGGAGCAAAGTCATGTCTTATGTGGCAACAGGGAAAAGGGAGCATGTGTAGGGGAATTCCCCTTTAAAAAACCATCAGATATTGTGAGACTTATTCACTATCATGAGAACAGCACTAGAAATACCCGCCCCCATGATTCAGTTACCTCCCACCAGGTCCCTCTACAACATGTGGGAATTATGGGAGCTACAATTCAAGATGAGATTTGGGCGGGGACACAACCAAACCATATCAGAAAGCAAATTCCTTTTCTGTCAGCTGAATCTGCTCTCTTGGGAGATGTCCCAGAAGTCTCATACAAATCGTATTTACATCCTATTAACCTGAGACCCATGGGTTCACCTCGGTAAAAGACTAGGCAATGAGGCTTTTATCCCAGCTGGCAATGTGCACAACTCAAAAACAGGATTCTATTTCTAGGGGAAAAATAGACTATGGGGTTAATCCAAGAAGTCTCATGAAGGACGTGAACTTTTCTTGACTCCCAAAAGCAGGGTTTAGGTGGAAAGCATGAGACTAGCATTCATGGAGAAGAAATACAAGCTCTTCAAAGAGGCCCTGTCTCCGCACTGTAGCTCAAGTAACTAGAACAGTATTTGTTACTTAATTAGACATTCAGCAAATGTTTGTTGAATAAATGACTGACACTCAATAGGCATTTGTTGAATGCCTAAGAGTGAACCAATATTATATGACTATGTCACAGTGGGTGCCTTTAAACAAAAAGTTACAGACTACTTGCATATCAAAGGTGGATGACATAAATCGACTTGCCATCCAAGGTTTGTTCTTTCTCTCTCTTCTCTTTTCCTGTCTCTTTCCTTTTAATGACAATTTCATTTCAGTCTCTTCTCTATCTCAGACAAGTTACTTAACTTCTCTGTGCCTCAGTTCCTTCATCCAGAAGATGGGGATAGCAATACCCACAACCTCAGGCTGTTATAAGGATAACTGTATTAATATTGTACTCATTTTTTTAAAATTCCTCTGCTCAGACTCTCTTTTCCCTGCTCTTTGAATGTATTCTCATCTCTCTTAAACTAGCAGCTAGAAAAACTTAAGTCTAAAACACTTTTAAAAGACATTTGCTATATGCCTTAATTAATAGTTTGCAGTCTGGGTTATTAATTTTCAGGTGAGGTGATTTTTTTTACCTGCATGCCTACATTTAATAAAAAACAACTAATAAATACACGAAATATACAACATAACCAAATTTAATGTTTTTCTTTTCCTGTTATGTGGTTAATGTTTATCTTTCTTCTGCACATCAGTGACTCTCAGTAAGAAATATTATTTATGTGGTGGAGAAGGGGATTTTTTTTTAAACAAATCAATTTTCCTAATGTTCATACATGGCGTGTGTTGTGTATGTGTGTATGTGAAACTCACTGCAAATTTGACAAATGGCTAATGTGAATATTTAGGAAGCAGTATACTTCTTTGGTTCTTATTACACATAGCTTCTTTTTGCCAATTATATTGTTAATAAAAAAATTAGCTTTACATGCATCTGCAGAAACATAAATTTACTTTAATCACTTCTTTTAAAATATCCAAAGGGATTCAGGCAAGAAGATATATAAAGCCATTTCTTCCATTTATAAACCGCTAAGATTTATTGATCTTAGCCAACCTAGAAGTAGAGGCCGTTGATGAGAATGCATCAGCAATGCATATGAATGTAGAAGCTACTTCCAACTCTGATTCAGAAAAGCCATTTAGAAATGGTCAAAGTTATTTTCAATGTATTTATTTTGCCTGACAAGGTCCTTCAGGAATTCAAAGCAGTTTCTGCACCTTTCTGAGCTGAGAAATAGATGAAGAGAAACTGCTAAAATCTTACAATCACAGACAAAAACAGAATGGATTTTTGTAGGAACCAAGACCTTTGGAGTCAGCTAGATACTATACACAGAAGCTTTGCCTCTTATAGGTTGTATGTCTTTAAATTATTCCATTTTTAAGCTTCTGTTCCCATTTTTATTTTATTTTATTTTATTTTGAGTTGGAGTTTCACTTTTGTTGCCCAGGCTCGAGTGCAATGGTGCGATCTTGGCTCACTGCAACCTCCACCTCCCAGGTTCAAGTGATTCTCCTGCCTCAGCCTCCTGAGTAGCTGGGGTTACAGGCATGAGCCACCATGCCCAGTTAATTTTAAGTAGAGATGGGGTTTCTCCATGTGGGTCAGGCTGGTCTCCAACACCTGACCTCAGCTGATCCACCCACCTCGGTCTCCCAAAGTGCTGGGATTACAGGAGTGAGCCACTGTGTCCAGCCCTGTTCCCATTTTAAAAAGGGAATATTGATAGCTACCATGTGAAGATTTTCATGAAAGTTAAGCAAGGCAACATAAGCGTCTTATGTCGTCCAGATTGCAATAATTGAAGTTACTTTTCTTTGCATCAGTAGAAAGTAAAATCATGGCATAGATTTGGTCAGTACGCTATAGTTTTCAAAGCATTATGACAGTTTCATTTGCTCAGTTACAGTTTATTTATTGTGGACAAAGATATTTCCTTACATCCAAAGGCATATGTTAAAATCTGCTGGAAACTTCAACTATCAACACATTTCCAAGTATTGAACTGACTTGACCCAACACTTTGTTAAATATGCCCCAACACTAATAGTGATGGATTCCTTTAAAAGCAAACCAATTCTTGCAATAAACATTCTATAAAATAAAACAATTAGTATTCAAGCTTCCAGCCAGCTATAGTTCACATGATTTTAGCATAATAAAATTGAACTTATAATCAGTTGAGTGGGACACCCTTTAAGTTTTTTATAACCAAAATTTTCTTGACATTGAGATCAGTAACAGTAAACTGCAAGATGCCTATAGCAGACTGTTAATTAGGTCAAGGATCAGTATGGGGCTACTGATTCAAAAGATACCCTGCCAATACATCCTTGTCCTGCTGACATTGTTTTGGAGGAAGCCGTCAGTCACTTGGTGGTAGAACTACAAAAAATAAAAATAAAAAAGAACAAGGACAGTATTCAAGCAAATATAAACAAAACAACCACACACATACCTTTGGTCATAATTGTTAGAAAGGGTTCCATCTCTGCTGGATGTCAGAGACTCTATATTTATTTGCTTCTGTATCTTTTCTGCCATTTTTCACTTAAAAAATGCCAGGGCTAATATTTGTAGCCACATTGATTCATAAAACATGGCCTCCTCTGCTGGCTTCTTGGGTACCAATGAAAATATTGACAGTAAAACCTTGCCTGAAAGTGCTGCTAAAAATAAACTTCATAAATTTATCATGCCATTGTTATTTGTCTCCTGAGAATGCTTCTGTTTGCAAAACAAGACACCTTCATCTAACACCTCTGCATATAAAACCTAACTTTAGACTTCCAAAATAAGAATACAGAAACAGGAATTCAAAAAGCCTAAGATTGTATCTGGCTCCCAAATTAAATGATTAATTTTTGTATGTCAAACCAGGGTCTGCCTTTGATAATAGGTTTAACATCAACCTATTACATAAAACAAACTAAAAACACTTTGCCTTTCAGAAATCTCCAGTATGATTGGGAGGCATAGTGGCTGCTGTGCTATTACTAGTCACAAATACACAATTTCCTCAACTTATAGGGATCAGGTTTGGCCATTTGCCTCATTTTGATCAACATACTGTGAGCAAAAGTGACGTTGTCAATTTCTTTTAAAGAAAGTATAAGCTTACTCTTTCACCGAGGCTACAGTGCCAGCATAACCATCTCTCCAAACACTCTCATCAAGATGAGAAATGGTTGGTTATAGAAAAAAATTTTGAGCATCCACATAAAGAGAATTGAATGAAACTATAACATTTATCCTCTGCCTTCCACACTCTTAGTGCTCCTAAGAAAAAGTTCTGTTGAATGATATTGTATCTGTGGTCATTAGAATTTAGGGAAATGTTTGAGGCAATACCCTAATTAGAAAGGAAAGTTATTGGAAATAGTTCAAAAGATCATGGTCTAGCTCAAGCTTTGTTTGTCATGTCCAATCAGAGGTTTGAAAGAATACATTATACCCCAAGTTTCCCTTAAATCAAATAAAAAATGCCCTTCTATTGGTCAGTGGAAATGAAGTTCCACCCTGATCAAAGACAAATATATATTGTGTATGTATAAAGAAAAAGTGGTTTATGGTTTTTAAATTTTGAATAAATGTAAAAAGACTGCCGAGACTGGGAGGCAAAACAGTAAACATAAACCAGGTTTCTAATATTGGATGCGCTTCAAAACAATGATTCCCGCAACCCCTCTTCACAAATATCCCTTTGACACTGTAAAGACTTTTAAGAAAAGTGAGAATTCATGCTTCCTGGTTTCTCTCTAACACATAAAAATGACATAAGTGTGTTTGGATTCCCGCTGTGTTTTTTTCAAGTACATCAGACTCTGAGTCATGCTATCCCCTGGAAAACCTGACAAGCCTTGTGTTTCCTGTAAGTAGAGGATAAGACAAATATTACATAAATGAAACTACTCTGGGCATGAGTTTAGAAAACTGTCAAAAAGAACTTAAGGGTCCAAAAATGCTCCTACAAAATTGGCATGTGAGGTGCTTCAGCCTCACAAATGCTTTTCTGATGCTCTTTTAACTGTCTTTAGAAATAAGATAACTGAGAAAATGATCTTAAACTCAGTCAAAGTGGGAGATGAACTATTCTGGGATTGCTAATAGCCGTGATGCTCGTAGTTTCATAAAAGGATGGGAAATCTGGCTCTTATTCCAGACATCGGAGGTAAAGAATTGGCCTTAGCATTCAATTACAGTGTTCCTTTCACCTTATAACTAAAACATTAGTGATTTGAGAACCACAAGCATACTAAAAAGATATAAAATTAATCACAACAGAATGAGGAACTTAAAATACAGTAGGCCCTTTATATGCATGGGTTTTGCCTCTGTGGATTCAAAAATATCCCCTAAGACATTGTATCTATATTGAACATGTACGAACTTTTTTCTTGTCATAGTCCCTAAACAATGCAATATAACAACTATTTATATGGCATTTACAGTGTATTAGCTATTATATGTAATACAGAGATGATATAAAGTATACAGGAAAATGTGCATAGGTTACATGCAAATACTGTGCAATTTTATATCAGAGACTGGAGCATCCATGAACTGTGGTATCTCTGGGACATTCTGGAACAAGTTACCCATGCTATATCTCCATATAGCACTCCTATTTCACCCCTAGCTTGATTTTGCTTTTGGAAGGCCTTAATGCTTATATACCCAGACAATATGAATTGGAATCTATTTGTAAGATAAAGTACACAAAACATTAAACTCCCAGGTGACTTGAGATACGCATATTCTACATGTAATTAATCTATAAATTTTTTTCTCAAAAAACGTGTAATTTTTTATTTGCTAATTGGTTTAATTAAGTTCCAATGCTCTTAATTCTAGCTCATGGGTTCAATCCCTACCAAACGTTCACAGCACTTTGCATAAAAATGTACTAGGTGTCATTGATTGAGAGACAATTCTCTGTGAACATGTTCACATTTCTGCGGTTTCTGAGCAGAGTATTGGCAACCTTGGTGGAATAACTGAATGGCCACTGTGTCTCAGAAGTAAAAGACAATGAAGTGTTCCGGAGAGATTTAGAAACGTGTCTCCTCTGGAGCCATATTCTCACGAAATAAAACCTGGAGGCATCTTTTTACTCTCCCCGAGAATCATTTGCTTACATGCCAGAATACATACAAGTCTTTCTATCTCTGGAGGGGAGAAAGGGCAGATGTGCCCAGCTGCCCTGTGTAAGCTCCAAGTTTCATAATTCCAGGGTTCCTCTCATGCAGTGCAACACTGCTGCGCGTAGGGATGGATATCTGGCCCTCATGGCATTTCTCCACAGGAAATAGGGCTAGAGGAACTAGTGCCTAGATGTTCTGTGATTAATACACAATCTGTTCTCTGATCTAGAGATGTCCATTCCCTAATAGCCTATGACTAAATAAACATCACTGTTCATCACGCAAAGGAAGTATCAGGAAGTGTCCTAGAGGCAGACTCGCTTTTCTGCCCTGATATCTTGCAAATACAGTCAACTGGACATATTGTGGAGACGATGTGGATAAAAGGAGTATAAAGATGAGAAATGTGAAGTAACCAAATAATGAGTGGACCTATAACGATTCAGCAGGATCTTAAATTTTTTACCTCTAATTTTTATTAACATATAAGAATCCTGTATTGTAAACCCTTTCTCAAGTCAACAGTTAAGAGGCTAATTAGGAAATGTTAGCTTACGTGAGGCTAGATTGAGTTGTTCTATGTCTAGAGGAAATTGGCTCAGATCGCTGAATTTATTATTTGTTGTTTTAAGAACTATTACTAAGACACAAAACCAAAAAGGAGGGAAATGGGCTATTGATAGGATAAGGTTCCTAATTCATAGTTCACTTTCATTAATGTTATTCCTTTGAATTCTTCCAAATGTAAGATCTAACAACTGTGCAGGGGGTTGAAAATATGAATACCATATAAAAATTTGGGAAAAGAGGTTGCTTTTTTTTAGAAGGAAAAGATTCTGGGTTTGGCCAGTAATTAATGCAAAACAAGAAATGCCGTAGAATATGCAATATTTTAAATAAAAAGTGCAAAATACATATCCAACATTAGAAGGATAGACCAACCTAGAGCATTGAACTCCTATACTATACCGAGTCTAGGAGTTTAATTCCCTTTTTAAAACATGTAACAATATGTTTTTCAGAATATTTAATAGATTTTGTTTTATATTTACATCACTAAATAATTCTTCTCACATTTATTTTATTTTTAGAGGCAGAGACTTGTTCTGTCACCCAGACTGGAGTACAGTAGCACAATCATAGCTCACTGTAACCTCGAACTCCTGGCCTCAAGCTATCCTCTTGCCTCAGCCCACCAAGTAGCTGGGGACTACAGGTATGCACAACTGCGTCTGGCTCAAATAATTCTTTAAGTTTTTATAACACATAGAATAGGGGTCCCCAACTCCCAGGTCGCTGACTGGTGTGTGGTCTGTTGGGAACTGGGCCACACAGCAGAAGGTGAAAGGCAGGTGACAGAGTATTACCGCCTGAGCTCCACTTCCTGTTAAATCAATGGCAGCATCAGATTCTCATAGGAGCGTGAACCCTGTTGTGAACTGTACATGTGAGGGATCTAGGGTTCACACGCCTTATGAGAATGTAATGCCTGATGATCTGAGGTGGAACAGTTTCATCTCGAAACCATCTCCCTGCCACAATCCCGCTCCATGACAAAATCATCTTCCATGAAACTGGTCCCTGGTTCCAAAAAGGTTGGGGACTGCTGATATAGACTATACATCAGCATGTAAAATGTTACAATACTATTTCCCTCATGTAATGTGCACACAACATCATAAAACCTATTTGATGGGAGGAGCCTTAAAATACAAAAATTATTTAAATATGAATCCATCATGAACCCAGAAATCCTCATGTCAACAAATCATTCCAATTTAACTTGACACAGAACCTGACTATATGTACTAATTAGTGAGTTATGAAGTTAATACTGGTTCCTCTTCCTTGATGTAATGAGTAGTCTTAAGAAATTATTACATGCTGATCTTTTGATTACTTTCTCATTTTTTAGAGACAGGCTTGATAGATATCTTTCTTATAACATCCTTGTGAATTACATATTTGCTGACACAAAAATAAGTAGCAACAGCAAAATCATTAGTTGCTCCATAAAATCAGTTCTGTATCACTCAAAGCTGTTTCAAGCTAATGTGCAGAAGAATGAAGTAGGTCTGCTAAAGTTGATTAAAAATACAAAATAAATATTATTTGTGCATAAAGATGATTCTCTGGGGAATGTACATTCAAGAATAAGATGTATAATTCAAAAGTTCTCTAATATCTTACAAAAGAAATTTCAAAGTCTGATTTTAAAGCACATGAGCTTACACAAATCTAAAACATGTCATATTTGCATATAATGCAACTTACAATGAACAACTTTTGTTTTACAGGGTGTTTAATGCTTTTTTGTTTGTATTAGGAAAATAGCTCCTTTTTGATCACACGCCTCGTTGCTGAGAAAGTTTAAACATAGAGTGAATAAGTCAACTAAAAAGGGGATATTCCTAGTTCTACTACATCATACATTGAATTTTTCACATAAAAAAATGCAAGTATAAAGAAGATTTTCTAATTTATCTAACAGTATGTTTCCCCCATTCAAATGCAAATGCTCTCCATATGTTCTGATTTTGCATGTGTAATAAATATTATATGAAGGTGACTAGTGACCCCACAAATGGGCTCAAGCCAATAATTTCAGATGCTAGAAGAAAATAGGGTGTGTAGCTAGGCACTTCTGATCTTCTGTAATTGGTCAACTCCATGAATGTCTCTAGTCCATCCCTATTGACGTCTAAGCCTGGTCCAGGGCTCCCTGTTAGGAGTCTCTATGAGACAACAGAAAAAGACAGAGAGGAATAAAAGCATTATTCCACGGTGAGAAGTGCTCAAATTAGAGAGAACATTCTTAGGTGCACTAACGCAGAATCCCTCCTACACAGTTCCATTGTTGTCATTTTTGTTCAACCACATTTGCCAAGTTCTTTAGGCCTTAGGGAAGCTCTGTCAGCTTCGGTATAGACTTTATCCAAGCATTGCCTAGGGGTGAATCATGCCAAAAGAAATAACCTTATAACCAGTCACTCTTAGATAATTTTTATAATGAGGGACATTTCAATTTTATATCCAATATTGTTTGAACAATGACAAATTTTTAAAAATACATGTATAGCCTATCTTCTGCCTTTTGGAACTTATTTAATTTGCATAACATCTAAATCAATCAGCATATGAATAAAAACAAAATATGAATTTTTATAGATGTCAGGAAAAATGTCAAGGAAACACTTAACTGGGCTTCGTGTTTAGGGCTGAAGAGGCAATGGCATTCATTTGGCATTTCTTCTAATGATATCCCAGTAGAATAGTACAAGCCTCAGAGATAAAGTGGAGCCAGAAGCCCTAAATTCCGGTCCTGATTCTGCTCCTAATTAGCTGACTAAGCTTAAGAAAAATCATTCAAACTTCCTGAGACTTGGAATTTTAATACCTACTTTGTCTAGTTCACAAAGTGAGGATACAAAGAAATAATATGCTCCAGATTATTTATAAAACCTTTATGGGATCATATAAATGTAAATTGTGTCAAGACATCTTGGTGAGATGGTTATGATATGGAAATTCATATGCTTGTAAGTGTCTCTAAATGTTGAGGGCTTTTTGACTTCCTTAAAGGTACTTAATAAGAAGAAGAAAGGAAGAAGGAATTACTTGAATTTAAACTTAAGAATCTAAATAAGAATCATGCTGGAAATCAGGTGACTTGGATGTGGCTTAGGATCTGTAGGGTGGAACCTCATGGGAAGAGAGGATAAAGATGACCCCAGAGAAAGGGAGTCAGAGGTAAGGGCAGGTATTCCCCCAACAGCAGTGACACACATCCCTGGCCTCAGTTGAGGTGCTCATGCCTGAATCTTAGGGTGAAGGGGCTATAGAATGAGAGGGGAAGCCTAATGATGTTAATTTGCTGAATGTAAGCAATCATTACAGGTACTGTGACTTCAAAGGTAAGAAGAAGTGGCACTAACAGCATCAAAGCCAAACCTGTATCTGATAATAAATTAATATCCAGAATATATAGAGAACTCCTAAAACTCAACAACAAAAAACATTGACACAACAGTTCAAAAATAAGCAAAGGACTGAATTCACAGACACTTCTCCAAAGAAGACACACAAATGACTGGTAAGTACATGAAAAGATGCTTAACATCACTAACAACTATAGAAATACAAACAGAAATTATGAGATACCACCTCATACCCATTACTATCAAAAGAAAGCAACTAGAAAAAATTTAGGTTGGTAAAAAAGTAACTACTTTTAATGGCAAAAAACCGCAATTACTTTTGCACCAACATGTAACAAATTTTGGCGAGAATGCAAATAAATGGAACATTTGTGTATTGTTGTGGAAATGCAAACGGTACAGATGCCATAGAAAACAGTACGGTGATTCCTCAAAAAATTACACACAGAATTATCATATGATGCAGTAATCTACTTCTGGGTATATACCCATAGGAACCGAAAGCAGGGACTCAAAGAGATATCTGTATATTCATGTTGAAAGCATTATTTATGACAGCTAAAAAGTGGAAGCAACCAAAGTGCCCATGGCTGGATGAATGAATAAAGCAAAATCTGGTATATCCACACAATGGATTATTATTCAGTCTTAAAACGGAAAAATACCCTGCAATATCCTATAACATGGAGGAACCGTGAGGCTACTATGCTAAGTGAAATAAGCCAGTCGCAAAAGGATAAATACTGCATGATGTCACTTAAATGAACTACTCTGAATAGCGAAAATCATAAAGACAGAATAGTGGTGCCAGGAGCTTAAGTGAGAGAAAATGGGGAGTTATTGCTTAATGGGTAAAGAGTTCAACATTTCAGTTTTGTAAGATTAAAAGTGCAATGGTAATGGATGGTAGTGATAGTTGTACAACATCATAGATGTATTTATACCGTTGAACTGTGCACTTAAAAATTGTATATTTTATGTTATTTATATTTTCATGCAACGGGAAAACTGAAGAGAAACAAGCCTGTAGCTTTTGCACAGACATCAAAACCATGGTCTGTACATTACTAGCCTAGTCCAGGGTACAGGTCCTCCCAGGAAAAGTTAGAATAAGAATCCAGGAGAAGAGGAAGGAAAAATTATCATTTTTATCTGGGAGTCCAGAAATAATTTGGGAGAAGAGGCTTGCAGGGGCACCATTTGGATGGGAGCAGAACAAGAGAAATATGTTTCATTGATAATTATTGTAGCCTGAGTTTTACCCACATGCAAATGAGCCTTAAGAAATGCTGCAGACAAATTAAATGCAGAGACATTAAATAGAAAAGAAACATTTTGAAGACATAGTATATACTTGCCAAAGGTAGTGGCACATACAACCATATAGTATTCCCAGTGAACAATCACAATGTTTAACAAATATTTCATGATGATAGTTTATTCATCAGATTCTAAGAATATTAAGCAAATATGTCCTATGTGCCAGACCTTGCACTAAGTGCTTTTACGTGCTTTATCTAATTTAGCTCTCCCAACAGATCTACAAAGTGGTTTCAAGACCTGCTCATAGCCCAATTTCACAGTTGAGTAAGTGAGGTCCAAAGAGATTTTATGAATTTTCCAAGCTCAGGCAACCAGAGGAGGAACCAGGGCTGGAGAAGTAACCGACCAATGATGCCCACTGGATCCTAGGCACTGCGTGTTTTATTCCAGGTAGCTAGAGATGACTAGTGAAGATGACCCATCAGCAAGTACATCTTCATGATCACTGAGCTGGGAAGACATCTACTGCTTTAACAAGTTCACAGATGTAGGGAAAGACAGGGACCATGTGTATGCCAGGTATATCCCATGTTATAGTTCCTGGCTCCAGCTACATTTCACAATTTTATTTCTGTATAAAACTCTGTGAGGCAATAAAGATTGGGTGCTGAAAACATTGGTTTTGAATAATGTTTCAAAGTTTGAGTGCAAGCTCAAACTTTGGTTTTCACTAGCATGTACTATTTGGGAAGTGATAACTCTTGAGACTTTGCTTATTAATTTGTGAAATGAATGATGAGGCATAATAATGATACTTGATTTGATGGGATTGTTGTTAGAGTTAAATGGAATAAAGTTATGGAAGCATTTAAGAAAATTCCTGGCCGGGCACGATGGTTCACACCTGTAATCTCAGCACTCTGAGAAGCCAAGGCAGGTAGATCACTTGAGCCAAGGAGTTCAAGACCAGCCTGGACAACATGACAAACCTTGTCTCTACAAAAAATACAAAATTTAGCCGGGTGTGGTGGTGTGCACCTGTAGTCCCAGCGACAGGGTGTCAGAGGGTTGAGGCAGGAAGATCACTTAATCCCAGGAGGTTGAGACTGCAGTAAGTCATGATCGTGTCACTGCTCTCCAGCCTAGGAGATAGAGGGAGAACTGTCTCCAGAACAACAACAACAAAAGAAAATTCCTGTAGCATAGTCAATGATCAAAGTGGCAGCAACTTTCTCATCAGAAAATAAATTGTGTTAATACCAAAAGACTTAGAGCACTGATTGAAAGGATAAATTGTTGAGGTGATGGATACCCAATTTTCCATAAAACAATTATTATGCAGTGCATGCCAGTACCAAAATGTCACATGTACTCCATACATACATACATATATCAACTATGTACCCACAAAAATTGAAAAAAATATTTTAAAGTAAAAAGTGTTCTATACTGTTTCAAAGTAATATGTAGCCACGTATTCTTACCTTTCAAGAACCGGAAGTGTTCATTATTGCTTATATGCAAAATACACAGTATTAACAATTTTAGTAAACTATGATGATAAATATATAGAGAAGTAATCAAAATATAACTGACAACATAAAGTATAGCCATGAGGGGAAGCTGTGGGCAGCAGAGAGTGACGAGAATGTGGAAAAGAAAACATTGGTTCAGATGCTTTTCATATTCTTGCTTCAGTCTTCTCATCAATACAAAGATGTGTTTCCACCAGGTGGCCTCAGTGGTCCTATCCAACTTGAAAAAAACCCATGCAGTTCTATTGATTTTCAAGTATTTTTGATAATCACACTTGCAGTATCAATAAATAGACAAATAACTGCCAGATCCAATTTAATGACAAATTTTGCTCTCTTGATATCTGCTTTACACTTCGATTCCTTTTCTGTTACTCTCCTTCTAAGCTTAAATGGATCACCCAAAGCAGTATAGTGCTCAAGAGATAAAGCACTTGAAATGGCAATGAAAGAGGAGAGAGGAGAAGAGAGGAGAGTTGAAGGGAGGGGTGGAGAGGAGAGGGGAGGGGTGGGAAGGGGAAGGGAGGGGAGGGGAAGAGAGGAAATGAGGATGGGCAGGGAGAGGAGATAAAAAATGAAGAGGGAGGAAGGAAGAAAGAAAAAAGGAAGGAAGGAAGGAAATGAAATGAAATGGACTGGAAAATCCCCAAATTGGGTATTCCAGCTTCAAATCAAGAAGTAACAATTAAGCTGTTCCCAGAAATCCCTGCTGTGAGACTATCTAATCAAGTGGGTCTCTAAATGTTGTCCCTGGAGCAGCAGCCACATCACCTGAGAATTTAATGGAAATGCAGATTCCAGGGCCCATCCCATGCCTTGCAAATCAGAGACCTTGAAAATGACAACCAGCAGTTTGTATTTTAAGAAGCCCTCCAAGGGACCCTCATATAGGCTAGCATTTGAAATCCACTGTTCCAGCCTCTCAAACTGTATTCATTCCTGTTTTTCAAATGAATTCCAACATCAAGCTTTTTAAACATTTGAAATCTATGGTACTATGCATTTAAGCAAATAATCCTACAATCTATCAAAGTTCAAAAATATCCTATAATCCATTATAGAGCCTGAAATTTCACAGCTATTATATATGGGGTCCATCTGATACCCTAAGCACCCACATATTCTATTTCTATCTAGGAAGTGATGAAGCAGTTTTAGATTACAAAGTAGCAGAAATGACCAGCGCTTAGAGAAATTACTGTAAGGATGGAGATATATGAGATCTAATAACTCACAGTTTGAGGTGCTTAATTCAATATATAGATTAACACAGCAAGAAAAACAGGAAATCGGTGGGACTATCTAGCAATCCAATTAATGCATATGACACCTCAATACTAAGAACATTCGTACCTCTCTCTCATAAAATTACAATCTCTTGACAAACTTTTCCACCCACAAACCCATTCTAAACAACAATTTTCATAATAATTTCTGATCAAATGCATAGTCCACATTTTTTTAATCTTTTCTAAATTAAAAAAGGGAGCAGAACAATACTTAAATTCTTTTTTAAGAAAATAGTGATAAGATACAAATGTCTATCTACATTTATTAAGCCACAACAACAAGAACACAGAAGATAAAACCAATAACGTACAATAGAGCCAGAGACGACAAAATTTAAGTCATATATCTTTGTCTCTCCTTGTACACCAAATCTTATTGAAGTTAGGAAAAAAATCTTATTTAGAATAAGTGCATGGCACACTGGGGAAAATTTTTATCTATTAGCAGATAAGAAATTCGAAAAATAAAATCCTTGAAGGCTGAAGGTAGATGGGATTAATATAAATAATGGGATTAGTAGAAATAGAAGTAGAGGAAATCAAAGTCCACACTTACACAGGAGAAATCTACTAGAGGTGAGATTGATTCTCCCTAAAACAGCTCCAGATAATGCTCTACAAGACACACCCCACACTTGGAGTCAAGCAATACACACAGCCAAGAGGCAGTAACCAGGATAATTATGAAAGGACCATGGTGTGAACAGCTGGTCTAGTTGGCTGCCTTCTCTCATGCCCTTGTTTATTCTATGACTAGCAGCCACAGTATTTATCACTAGAATAAAGTCCTGAAACCCTCTTTCTAAATAAAGTTAACCATCTGCCTTGGGGAGGCTCCTAGCCAAACTATAGAGAGAGGCACCATAAAGCTTAAGATATTCAGGATCTCTACAAAGACAACAGAGGAGAAATAAAGAAAGAATTATCTGACTCCAGATTCACAGTAAAGCAAAACCTTCATGAAGCCCTTTGATATATAGCCTCATGCAACAAATATTTCCTCTGCACCCACTATGTAACAAAAATGATTCAGCACCCTCAGAGGATATACTGGTGGAGAAGTGGTCAATCCTGTACTCTGGTCTTGTTTCTATTCTGGAGAAGAGGAACAAAAGCAAACAAACCTATCTTGGTTACACCAGGCAATGTTACATGTTATTAAGAAAAAGGCAGGGAAAAGGGATAAAGAGGGACAGTGGATGATAACCGGGTAAGAGCAATTCTTTTCTGAGGAGGTGCATTTGGTGTCAGAAACAAAGGGAGGGAAGAAGCCAAGTAATATCTAGAGAAAAAGCTACCAGGTGAGGAAACAGCAAGTGCAAAGGCCCTGAGGTGGGAAAATGCTCCCCAAAATAACAAGATGACCAATATGACTGAAACACAGTAAACAATGATAGACATTATAGAAATTACAGAACATAAAGTCAGAGAAGTAAGCAGGAGCTTAATGCCATATGACTGTATTGGTTATGCTTAGGACTCAAAGCCATTATAAGGAGTGTTGTTGTTGTTTGCAGGGAGTGATGTGACATGATTTATGTTTCAAGTTTCTCTGAGGCTGCTGAATACTTAGTAATACATAGGGTGAAAAGAATGGACGTGGAGCCCAGACTGGTCTACTGATGCTGCAATAGAGTAAGTGAAAGATGATGGTGACTTGGATTAGGGATGTAGCTGAGGAGTGGTGGCAGACAATTAGATATGGCATTTGTTTGAAGGCAGACATAAAAGAGGGGACCAGTTAATGCATTGGATGTAGAATGTAGGATGAGAAAGGAGTCAGGATGAATCCAAAGTCAGCATGAGCTACAGGGTGAAGGGTATCATCATCTCCTGATATGGAGGCACTAGAGAAGGAGCAGACCCATCCTTCCATGTAAGTTCAGTTTGGGGTTGCCAAGACTGAGAGACCCACCAGACATCTGAGTTGAAGGTGCTGAATAGCAGCCAGATTCATGAGACTGCAGGTAAAGGCAGAGGTACTAGATGAAGGGATCTGACCCTAAAAAAAATTCTAAAAAAAGAGCACTGGGGTCAGAAATATAGAGCATTTAAGAGCCTCCAAACCCAGACAGCATGCTTTTTATATACATATCACCTGGCTAAATCCCCTGTCCTTTCCATAGGATGCAGATGTATAAATAAGCATTTTCAAAGAATAAAAACAAATTGTGACTTAGACTCTTAGTGACAAATATAAACAGAAAACCAAATACCAGAAAATAGAGAAAAAATAGCAGGAAGAAAATGAGACAAGCAAGCATACTAAGAAGGATAGGCTAATTGCTAATACACACAGCCTAAAAATATTAACGTCAAAGCCCAATGCAGGTTGGTGGGAGGTGAGACGGAAAGGGCAGTTTTATTCCAGTCATTCAGGGGTCCAGTTTCCTATGCATAGCAACTCTGCCATCATCTATGAATTACAGTCCTCCACTGCATTCTTTGCATTCTGCCATCAATCAAGAGATTAGAATCTAGAAAAAGCATACTATCTCTTTTTCACCCAACACCTGGAGAGTATTTTAGAAGCAAGACCTGGAAGTGATATACATGACTTTTCTCTTGCTCTACTGGCCAAAGTTCAGTATGTGTTCCACCCTATTTGCAGGGGATGCTAAAGTAGAAAAATGAAATGCAAGTTCAGGACACATGGCTTGTATGTGCTACTCCAATGCAAACAGCAGAAAACTAGTCCTCAGAAAGAAAACAATTAATAGAAGAGGTAAAAAACATCTTGAAATAGGAATAATGAATTAGCTTAAGGGATTCAATACATCACAGCCATTAAGAAAAACTAGTTGGCATTTTATTTTAAAAAAATCTTTAAAATATAATCACTATAAAAATAAAATAAAATTTCATTTAGAATAAGTCAGAGATGGTGACTAGTGAAGAATTTGTGAGCTACAAATGTGTACCTTAGGTTTGTTCCAGATTATAGGACAAACAGATGATGGCCTGGAGAGCATAAAAAAAGTTAAGACAGAGAATGGAAACAGAAATCCCAACATTTGTCTAAAAAGACATTTAAAAAGTACAAAATACGCTGGATAAGAGGAAGCAATCAAAAAAAGAGAGAAACTATATATATATATACACACACACATATATGTGTGTATGTGTGTACATATATATACACACACATGTATGTGTACATATATATACATATATACATATATATACATATATACACATATATATACATATATATACATATATACATATATACATATATATACATATATACATATATATACATATATATACATATATACATATATTTATGTACACATATATACACATATATATATACACACATATATACACATATATATATACATATATATACATATATATATGTGTATGTATGTATACAGAGAAAGAGAGAGAGAGAGAAGTGAAGGAAAAGACAGACATCTTTAGATTCAAATTTCTCCTGAGGTACAGAAGATTAAAAACAAGACCAGCACTTAGACATATTTTGATGACATTTCAGAACTCCAAGAATCATAAGCAAATTCCAAAATATTTCAAAGATAAATACAGGTATATGACTTACAGATAAATGGGAATTAGACTGATATCCCATTTCTAAGACCATGTGCTGAAACAAATATTGCAATATCTTCACAAGTCTGTTAAAAAAATTTCACAATTTTAAATTCTAAATCTACCCAAAGTATTAACCAAATGTAAGAGCAAAGATATTTTCAGATATACAACTGCTCAGAAATTTAACACCTACGGGCATTTTCTGAAAAGATGACTGATTCAACAAAACAAAACAAAAAATAACCCAAGAAAGACAAAGACAACACAAAATAACAACAAGCAAAGACAAGAGATAACATGTTCACATCTAAAAAAATCTCTGCTGCAAAGTTTAAAAGTGAAATAATGGCAATCTGGATTTAATACTGATTATTTAAAAGTAGATTATGCAGAAAGAAAAAGTATTCTAAGGATGATGACCTGTTCAAGACAAGATATTAGTACTCATTTGTAAGTGCAGGTATCAATATATTTTTACTTACGAGTCTCAAAACTTTAACAATAACTACTAGATAAATCATAAAAGAAGCAGATTTTATAATTCGTTAGTTGAAAAATGATGGATTAATACCTCAGTGTAAGTATTAAAATATAAAATATTTTTATTTACAGGTCTCAAAACTTTAACAACTACTGGAAAAATCATAAAAAGAAGCAAATTTTGTAATTCATTAGTTGAAGAAAGGTGGGACAAAAACAGCACAAAGAAACTCCGTTAATAATAAAGGAAAAAGGTAGTGCAGAAGAAATGGGGAAAAGACGTATTGGAAAGCAAAATAATTCAAAAATAAACAGATAACAAACACAAATACCATGAATTACAACAAATGTGAATGGGCTAAATTATCCATTAAGCTTGTTTTAATCTTAAAAGTTACTCTCTCTAAAATTCTAAGTTGAGTAAAAGGAAGGAAGGAAGCCAGAATAAACCTGGAGGACATTATGCTAAGTGAAATAAGCTAGTCACAGAAAAACAAATTGAACAATTGAAACAAAAGATGAAATAATGTGAAATAAAAGCTAGGAAAATGTTTTCCACACATCAGCTTACATGAAGAAAGTAAATTTGCCATTATTAACATCAGACAAAATATATATGTAAATATACAACCTGATAACAATGAAACATAATGTTTAATCATGAAAGAATAGCAAAAAATCATAAAATTAGAATGAAATCTCTTCTAAATAATAGTTCCATTTAAAAAAATGAAAAGACCTTTAATCACTTAAAAATCCATGTCCATTGCAGCAGTATTGACAATAACCAAGTCTGTGAAACAACCTAAATGTTCATCAACAGATGAATAAAGAAAATGTGATACATACACACACACACACACAAAAAAAACACACACACACACACACAAATATTCTTGAGCCTTTGAAGGAAATTCTGAAATACATAACAACATGGATGAACCTGGAGGACATTATGCTAAGTGAAATAAGCTAGTCACAGAAAAACAAATACTGCCTAATTCTACTTATAAAAGATTCTATGAAAATATTCAGATTCATGGAATCAAATTGTGGAATGGCGGTTGCCAGGGTCTGAGGAAAGCGGAGAATCCAGAGTTACTAATCAATGGGCATAAAATTACAGTAAAGAAAGACAAATTCTAGAAATCTACTATATAATATTATTTCTATGTTCAACAATACTGTATTGTAGACTTAAAAATTTATTGAGGATAGTATTACGTTAAGTTTTCTTACTACAGTGAAATAAAGAAAACAATTATTTTCTTGGTTTAAAAGTGAGAACATTGAGTGCTTTTTCTTTCACTCGCCCTTCTTTCCTTTCTTTCCTTCCATAAATATTTAGTGAGCTCTTTCTATGATCAAACACTATGAAAGCTCCAGGATATAAAACAATAATAAACAAGATAGCCATAGACTCTTCCTTCATTAAGCTTGTCATATAGTGAGAGGTCGAGAAGACTTACAGTAAAATGTGATTTATAAACAAAAACCATCACTACTGTTGAGACAAAAGTCTCATATTATTCACATGAAGGTCACATTCAGTAGATAAAACTCCAGTTGCTCAAGTAGTGTATAAAAGTTGAGAGCATAGCCAAAGAAAGAGGCACAGATTAAGGCAAATGCTTTTGCCATGTTGAGAGAAAATTGAGAGGCAGCTTCTAGTTCTTTCAGGCCCTTCGTTTCCTGTTTCCTAGGGGAAGCCAAGTTAAAGTGTCCACTCAGAATGGGGATGGCATTTAACACAATTAGATTGTGATAACAAGTGAATTTGACAAAGCATTTTCCCTTTAATTGTGGTAGTTTTCCTTGGAGATATGACCCAAAGTTGTGTTCCACATATTCTGTAGACAGAATTTTATAGAACCTTTGCCAACACTTGTACTCAAGTTTTTAAAAGTTACTAAGTTGTTCCAAAAATAAAACTCTTAGTGTACATTAAACTCAGAAGGCTGTTAATTACAGGCATCTTTACATGCACATTAATGGGCTGGTCTTATCAGAAAGCAAGATCACATAATTATGGCCTCCATTTTACCACTTAATTTACTTGATTATTGAAATCAAATAAAATCACTATTCATGTGTCTCTGACAATCAAAAAAGGGTTAATTAGTATACTTCATAATATGATTAATGGTCATTTTGATTAAAATGAAAAGGATTTCTTTTCCCCAGGAATTAGCAAAGAAGGCAGGGTATTAGGTTGAGCACATTTTTTTTTAAATCAATGCAATAAATGCAGTTATCTAAATAAATTGCAGCATCTTACTGGAAGATAAGTAATCTATATTCTCTGAAGCAGAAGTAATTGCTCTACAGTTGTTTTTTTTTAATTTTACATTGTAATGGAACAAACTCAATATTGATGGAAATGTGAAAGAGTTGTGGAACATTAATATATTTGCAACATAATTTGTAAATGATGCTAGAGGTAAGAATATTAGCTCATAAATGAACACTATATGCCAATAATTTATTTAGCTTAAGAGCAGGTTTCATTTAGAATTCAGTTATTAGATATCCATGTAAATCATTACCATTTGTTGTAGAAATTATATATATATAATTAAGCAACAAATCCACTTAGCATGCTGAACAATTACAGTTTTCCAGTTGATAGCATGTGTTCTACCTCTAGATCGTTATCATGCACCTTTTCTTTTTGACTATTATAACCAAGATGTGGCAATTTAATGAATATAAATTATTTCAGGTTAACAATAATCATATATAATTTGCTCCAGCTAAACTATCTAATGTTGTAATTCACCCTTAATTTTTAAAAATCATCTCTGGTTATATGTCTTTATTAAAAGGCAATGTTGGCAACAATTGACAGGCATTAGCAGGCAAAGTGAGTATGTGTATTTCATTTAAATATTTTCAGTCAGAGTTCTTTAACAATACTGTGCGGAAATGCTAGTGTAGTTATGATTATTTATGATACATTGAGAGTAGAGATGATATTCATTTATATTCATTTATAATAAAGTTTTCTGCTTATAAAAATAATGTAACAGGTTTACCTTGAACAAAATGCAACTAATTGTGCTATTTCATAATCCATAGTAATTATCTACAGTATTCTCATGAGAGGTAAAATTTAATATTACAAAACAATTAAAATCTCCAATTTCATGCACAGCCTTGTTTTTCCTACTATAAAATGTTTCTCCTATTCTAAAATGACTAGATATTATATACTATCCTATTAATATTACACTACAATTAGTTTAAAGCACAAATAAGAAAATATTTATTTCAACTGTATATACTTTGATTAGATCTTATTTTTATTATAAAGATAAATCCAGATTTACTCAATACCTAAAGTCACCAATATATAAAAATATAATTGATAACTTTTTTCAAAACTTGTTAATAACAAAATAATTTTACGTAAAATACTAGGAATCAAAAGTATTACCTTCAATCCTTTCGGACAATTTGGTTGATTTTATATTTAAGTTTAAATTCTGCTAAAAAGCAAACTAAAAACTCTCCTCTTCAGTGTGTCTCAGCAGTAACAATCCCAGTAATAACAATGAGTTTTAGGAGAAGCACTTCCTTTCTCCAATCCAACAAATACATGATGGGATGGGTAGTTTTCTGTCAGTTTGGCCAGGCTTCGTGTCCCGTTATTTAATCACACGCTAATCAAAGTGTTGCTATGAAGGCATTTTAGATGTGGTTAGCATCTATAATCAGTTGACCATAGTAAAGGAGATAACCTTCAATAATGTGGGTGTGCCTCATTCAATTACTTGGCAGGCCTTAGACACTTTTCATAGAAGAAAAGAAGTTGGCTTCAAGACAGCAGCAGCAACTCCTGTCTGAATTCCAGCCCACAGGTCTCCCTTACAGGCTTCTGACTTGCCATCTCCAGCAATCACATGAGACCATTCCTTAGAATAACTATGTTTTATAGAGAGATACAGAACAGGTTCTAACACATTATAGGCTCTCCGTTCCAGTAATTCCCTACTTCCACCAGCAAGAGGAGTCCTGGCCAGAAGAGCAGGCCTGACAGGTAATATTAAGCCCATGCAGAGATGTTTAGAGATGGACAGAAAAAATGTATCAACTAGCATGACTAACAATTGCACAGGATGCCAATTAAAAGTGATCTCAGAAGGCCAAGAGAGCAAAGGATACACTAGACAGGAGGAGATGCTTGAAAGCATATTTGGCATATTTCCAAAACTGTACACAGAGGCCAGTATTACTGAACTTTCCGGTTGTCAGTTTATTCATTCATTAAACAAATATTCAGGTTATTTGCTATGTGCAGATGGCTGGTGGTTACTGGAGATACTGTTAATGTAAAAGACACCAAGACCTCTAGCCTCAGGGAGTTTGTAATCTAGTTTGAGACTGATAAAAGACAATTAATAGATAAAGATACAATGAAATAGCATTTACTGCTATGAAAAAAATAAAATAGCATAATGAAAAGATTGGGTGGGGAAAGGCGATAATTTTCCCCAGATAGCTGGGGAACACCTCTGCAGAAGGTTGAAATATGTGAACAGCTAGAAGAGAACACCAAACAGAGCTAACTGCAAACACCTAGGCTCTGAGATGGAAATGTGTATTCAATTTTGGGGAAAATAAAAGAGGCCAAAGTGGCTGCAACATAGCACACAAGGGTCAGAGGTAGGAGATTAGATTCCAGAGAAAGGCAATACACTGATCAAGTAGACCCTTTAGGCCATGGAAAGAAATTTGGAATTCTAAGTGCAATGGAAGTCACCATAGGATTTTTAAGTAAAGGAGAATAATGATCAAAGTATACCTTTTAAAAGGTCATTTTGCCTCTTCTATTGCTTACAGAATGAGTAGCAGGAAGTTATGGAAGCAAACAGATCAACTCTAAGATTATTTATGTTTAAGGCATGATGAGATTTTGGTGGGTAGCAGTATGAGTCGAGAGAAGTAAATAGGATTCATGGTGGAAGCAAATTCAATATGGTCCATTAGTGGATTTGGTAAATCTGAAAGTTACACAAGGTGATATCTAAACTTACTTGAATTAGGATAAACTTGCAGTGAAAATGAGTAGGGAGATGAATCCCAATTCTACTACCAGCTCTCCGTCAGTGTGGCTTTAGGCAATTATTCTAACTCTGATCCTCTGTTTTCCCAACCCCAAAATGAAAGTTTACTAAGAAGAATTCTAAAGTCTTGCCTAGCCCTGACATCTCATGAATCTCTGGAAAGATTACAACTTCAAGTACACTGAACAAAGACTTTTTAAGTATCTCAGCATCTGGAGAAAATAGGTTTCCCTATTATGTGCCCTGCTTTATTTTCTTTTTATTTCTCCCACTAGCAGGTCAGACTAAATTCAATAAGAAGAGAAAAAGTCAGTGTACCATCTATCATTCTGAGTCATCCTTCATGGCACTTGTGAACGCTCTCAAACTGGCATATAGGTGATACATGAGCAATACCAGAATGGTAAGCCAGGAGAACTCTTCTGTGCTAGGATGCCCACAAAAAGCAACAAAGATAGTTTCAGGTGACTTCCTCTATTTAATGCCAAACATTTTAAAAATTGTTTATTTCCTTTTAAAAATCTGAATATGAAAAGCAGAACATCTTTGATATTCTACAAAGTCCAACATTCACTCAAGTATCACAGATCCATATTGTTCCCTGCATTTGGAATGATCCCTAAAGCAGCCAGTTTTATTCAATCACTCAAATGCTGTTTTCTAAGAGGCATATGCTCTTCATGGTCCTGAGTTTATAGGTTGCTGAATTTTCTTAGGGTACAAAAGCATGCAACACAAGCACTGAGAATATCAGCAGTTATAGTGTTATGCCCATTAGGATGTGGTTTTACAAGTATACTGAGACTTCCAAAGGCTTTTTCAGAAGAAACAAATAGGAAGCATCAGAAATATCAGCATGTAAATAACGCCTACTAGATATCAACCAATTTTCTGTGCCTTTTTTTGAAAGACTACTATAAAAAAAGCATTTCAGGCCAGGCATAGTGGCTCATACCTGTAATCCCAGCACTTTGGGAGGTCAAGGCAATTGGATTACCTGAGATCAGGAGTTCAAGAGTAGCCTGGCCAACATGGTGAAACCCCACCTCTACTAAAAATACAAAAATTAGGCTGAGCACGGTGGCTCAAGCCTGTAATCCCAGCACTTTGGGAGGCTGAGGCGGGCGGATCACGAGGTCAAGAGATCAAGACCATCCTGGCCAACATGGTGAAACCCCGTCTCTACTAATACAAAAATTAGCTGGGCATGGTGGCGTGTGCCTGTAGTCCCAGCTACTTGGGAGGCTGAGGCAGGAGATTTGCTTGAACCCAGGAGATGGAGGTTGCAATGAGCCGAGATTGTGCCACTGCACTCCAGCCTGGCACCTGGCGACAGAGTGAGAGACTGTCTCAAAAAAAAAAAATACAAAAATTAGCAGG
Source organism: Cacajao melanocephalus (assembly GCA_963573385.1). Lineage (NCBI taxonomy): Eukaryota > Metazoa > Chordata > Mammalia > Primates > Pitheciidae > Cacajao > Cacajao melanocephalus. Next base: position 35,332 of record CAUYLG010024110.1, read on the forward strand.
GTATGGTGGCTCATGCCTGTAATCCTAGCTACTCTGGAGGCTGAGGCAGCAGAATCGCTTGAACCTAGGAGGCAGAGGTTGCAGTGAGCCAAGATTGTGCCATTGCACTCCAGCCTGGGCAACAGAGGGAGACTCCATCTCAAAAAAAAAAAGAAAAAATATTTCAATCTATGACTCCCAATTTCTTACCTCTGTTAACAAATGTAACACGCAAAACTTGCTTGTATGTATGAGGAATTGAAACACAGAGTAAAAGGCATTTTTTAATGGCATGTTCCTTCCCCTGTGAGGAACATTCATTCTGAGTATAAATAAATTCGTGTTACTATTTGTGAAGAAATTAGCATGAAGTAAAGTTAGAAGAAGGAAAGTGAACCATGGAGGAAACTTGCTTACAAACTAATATCTGTGAGTATGTAATTAGCTTTAAAAATCTTTTCTGAAAAGAATACTGAGTAATAGTAGATGACTAAAAGCAAGAGTACTCTACATATTTGGAAAATACAAATGGAGAAGGACCCAACGTACTGTGAATTACCAATTTCTGCTGACATTTAAGCTTTCAACAAGGTGATAAAAATAACTGACACTGATTAATACCGGTGATGAATTTTGATACAGGATCTTTCCTGGAAGTTAGTGTTACAGAGAGTGAGCCATGGAATGGGCCCACTATGGCAGCAAAACACACAGATCATGTCTTTCCAGTGAAAGCAGAGTTTGTAGATTCCCTCCAACCAATCAAATCTAGTGTAAAACTTGAGCCTCAAAGTGAAAGGGGATGAATGGCCTGCTAAGGGCATGCAAATAACTGCTGAAACAGTAAGGACTTTGGTAAGAACGTTATTTTGATATTGAGCAATATGAAAAATACTATCTAAGATTTTATTTCTTTGATAAATCAAAGAAATCATTTTAGAAAACATTGTTATCGATCTTACAATTTCATGTTGAATTGGTGATAACGACTTGTATCTCTACAGAAGGATACCAAAGGCAGGTTTGGTGTCTGTGAAGTAGAAGCAGAGGCGAAGCAAGAACTGATCAAATGATTCTGAAATTCTAACTAATGTTTCTGCCATCTAGCCATCGAATCACATGATATTTCAAAAGTCTGTCAAGAAAATGCTCTGCTTCTTTAAAACAGATTATATGTTACAGTGATAAATTAGAAAAATAGTTGATATTTAAACAGAAAACGACTCAATAATTATTCTGAACTAAAAGATGTAACAGACAATTTACAGTAAAACAGAATAGCCAATAAACAAGAAAGGCACTAATTTCATGAAGAATAGCAACTTAAAAATCAAAAATCAATTGAAACAAAATACTGTTTTCATCTGTAAAACTGGCTAAGTTGTTTTTTCTAAAACAATTTTTCAAAGTGCCAGCCAAAACAGCAAATTATAAAACAATATACACAGTATAATTCCAATCTAGTTAACAAACAATTGAATAAGAATTAATGTAGAAAGGAGACTGGAAGAATTTAAATCACAATGCTATCCTTCATTTTACTAGGTAGTGACAATATATTTAAATTTGACATTTTTTCATTCTGTTCTTTTTTCCTCGTTTTCCCAAGCTTTCCAGAATAAGAAGTCTTACAATGAAGAAAATATTTAAAACCAGGTTAACTAAAAAGCCTATTGTGCTATTGTGAGGCATTTAAATTTATGATTATGCTTTAGAAATGTTTGTTTAGCAACACCACTTAAAGCACTTTTAATTCCCAGAAGATATATGCATTCTAAGAGGGTAATTACAATTAGAATATTTATCTCATTAGGTGAAGATCATCCTAATAGAATCCTGTCAACTTTACTGAGATAAATGTGGGGAAAACATTTGGTCACTATAAGACATGCTTTAAAAACACTCAAGCATTTACAACTTACTGCTGTGGCTGAATATGATTCCAAAGATAACCAAGATTTAGACATGTAATGACTGCTTGTTATCACCTAACCAGAGTAAAAATAAGAACTGTTTGCTTCTTTGCTCTCACATCAGATGTTACTTCGCCCCACCACCTGCTCTATTCTTTAATTACATTAGTGGATCTTAGAATATTTTTCTATGAAAATAAAGGGTATAGAGACTCCTCCTTACTTTTTTTGTGATGGTCACATGGTAGGGTTGTCTGGATTCAGCTGAAGATGATCTTAAGAAAATAAAAATATCATCAAACAAATTAAAGGAGAAAACTAAGAGATATACTTAAAGCAATAAGATTGTTCCAAGGTTTTTAAAACATTGATGAATGTTTGAGGTGATGGATATGGTGATTACTCTGATTTAATCATTATGTATTATATATATGTATTGAAATATCATAGGCCAACAGATGATGATGTTTCCAAGTGAATTGTATCAATTAACTACTATAGTTAATTGTATCAATGGTAACCATACAAGTTAATTGATACAATTAACCATACTAGTTAATACTAGTTCAGCATGGGTTCAAATTGCTGTGGAAAAAGGGTTCAAATTGCTGTGGAAAAAGTAGCTCTAGTTGCTATACTTAATACAGGCAAGAATTTTTAAAATATTATCTTATTCAGACTGACCTCTTCTTTGATTGGTTCTAATAAATTAAATTTTAATATATGCATAGAAGTTCTACAATAGGAAGAAGGATCAGAGTTGTGATGGTATTAATAGAAATATGGTATCTCTTTTATAAAACAAAAAACATATATATATGTCTATGCATATGTGTATGTATATACAGATGTACACATATCTATGCATACACAAAAAACAGGCAACTCAAAAACAGAAATGGCTAATAAACATATCGCATTGGAAAATAATAAAAATGCAAAATAAGACAATGTTATTATGTCAAGCTGAAAGTCAGAAAATTATATATAAATTTATATAATTATATGTCAACATGTTAACTGGTTGGAATCATGGATACTGTGAATATTATTTTCCTGACTTGTAAAAGTAGTAAATTCTCTACTAGAATCTATAATTATCATTTATTTTTTCATTATGAGAATTTATTTTAATTTTCTGAAAAAGAGTAACAGATACGTCTTACTTAAAATGTCAACAAAGCCTATTCTAATCCTGAACTAGGTTTTGGCAATTATCATCTAAAACAGAAGCCATCAAATTTTGACTTCCGCTTGGCTTTCTTCAACTTATGTAGTAACCACCTTATTGGGACAAATTTCTATCCAAAGTTTAGAGATAAATGGACACTACTGAATAAAAATTTGTTTGGGGTTTGCCTCTGCATAGTTCCAATATTTGTTAAAATTATTGAGATTTTTATATTTAAAGTATACCCACACATACACAAATAAACCCTAACAGGGCCAAATGTTAGAAAATACAGCATGTGGCAATCCAAATGTATTTCAAGAGAATAAATTAGGCAACTTCAAAAACTGCATTTATTTTAAATTATAATGATGAAACTGCCAAATAAAATGATGTTTACCTTTTAATTCTATAATTTTCCATTCACCTAAAAAAAAAACTTCAAAATATTGAAATATTTCTTCAATTATTCCCTGTTTTATATTCTGATGTGGCACTTTACGGAGGAAGTAAGGGAATATTAAAGCAAGCAGAAAAGAACAGTGTTTTAAAGCAGTGATTCTGACATCAGAGCCACCTGTGTCTGGATTTTCAATCCTGACTCTTAATTAGAAACATTAATTTTCAATCCTGACTCCCTGAAACATTAATTTTGTCATATATAAGATAGAAAAATCATACTATACCATAGAATTGAAAGATTAAGTCATATTATGTACATGTGACACTTAAATTGCACATATTCTATATTAAGCAAACAAAACTATACTAACTAAAAGCAAACAATGGCACTGATTCCCAAGTAAATGGAAAAATGATTAAGAAATCTTTCTGCCTCTGAATGGAGGCCAAGATTCTCTTTTCATTTAACATATTTTTATTCCAATAAGTCAAAGGCAAAGAAATTAATCATTAAATCCAGTCTAGGGACAACACAAGATAGCAAAAGATTACCTTATCACTAAGTCATGCAGACGGAATCAACAAATAAATATGGTTTTGAAATTTTTCCCTTTTATTTGTAGTTGACATGTAATAGTTGTTTATACTTACAGTATACAGAGTGATATTTCAATACATGTATAGAATGCATAGTGATTAAATCAGGGTAATCACCATATCCATCACCTCAAACATTCATCATTTCTCTGTACTGGAAACATTCAAAACCTTCTCCTTAAGATCTTTGAAAATATAGGTACATCATCACCAAGTACATTTACGCTACAGTGCCACAGAACACTAGAACATATCCTTCCTGTTCAGCTATAACCCTGCATCCATTAACCAACCTCTTCCTCTCCCTTCCTCCCCCTTTCCATCACAGCCTCTAAAAACCACAATTCTACTCACTACCACTAGGAGTTCAGATTTTGTTAGCTCTTGCACATGTGTAAGAACATGCAGTATTTATTCTTCTATGCCCTCCTTATGTCACTTAATATAGTACCCTCCAGGCTCATCCATATTGCTGTGAATGACAGAATTTCATTCTTTTTTATGGCTGAATACTAAGCCATTGTGTATATGTACATTTTCTTTATTCATTCATCCCTTGGACACCTAGGTGGATGCTGTATCTTGGCTATTGTGAATAGTGCTGCAATAAATGGGCTTGGGGGGTGAAGATATCTCTTCAATATCCTGATTTTGCTTCCTTTGGATAAATCCCGGTAGTGGAATTGTTGGATCATATGTAGTTCTATTTTTAGTCTTTTGAGAAGCCTCTCTTCAATTTTCCATAACGGCTGCACTAATTTACATTCCCATCAATAGTGTATAAGAGTTCCCTTTTCCTTGCATTCTCTCCAGCAAACAATCAGATTTTAAAACAAACTTTGGGACTGGATAATGAGTAGAAAAACAAGGTGTTGCTGGGTCTTTATTGAGACCACACATTCTCACAACTTATGGTGACTAAACAAGTATCTATCTCTGCCTTAAGGAACAACAGGAAAAAACCCACAGGAATAACTCCAAAGTTGGTCCATAACCAAAAGTAGAGTAGGTATCTCTAGGAAAGGAGCTTATCCTCCAATGCTCTTCGTTCTCAAGATTTGGTTTTTCACTGAGATATCAAGAAAAATGGTGGGGTCTCACAATTTCATGAAACAATGACACTTTAAAGACAGTCATAATACAATTTGGATTTTACTAAGTTTCAAAGTCCACATGTCAATAAGGAAGCATATCACAGAAATAGGTGTAGAAGCTAGCACTCAGGCTGATTTCACTTCAACTAGCCATTTTTTTATTCTGCTCAGACTCAGTCAGTCTCAGAACTTCACCAAGAGTAACATTTCATTAACAACAGATTGTAAATGGAGAGTTTACCTATACTGACCCTATGTAGTCACTGATCTTGCAAACACTAGGAATACTGCTGATTCTGTACCCTGCAGAAAGGCTGAGTCTCTGTTTGGTAAGAAAGAATTCTCCTTTAAACTTATATCCATGTTGGTTGGAAAAAAACATTTCCACGGAAGTCAGGTCTAACTTGTCTTTCCAAATTCTTAGAACAAACAAATACAAAAGGACAGTTAAGAATATACTCCACCTTCTTTGTTTGAGGGGGTGGTTAGAGAAAAGTGGGGTGATAGCTATCTTACCTGAATATAGAATAGCCTGAGTAAAACAAAACAGAAAGATCACTGAGCTTCTATATGCATATAAAAGCCTGAGCAGGAAGTATCTGGTCCATGTCTTCCTAGTTTTCTGGTCAATCTGTAATGTGATCTTAACATATGAGAATGTCCCAAACATGCTAATTCTAGATTCTTCAAGGCTAGATGCATGTTCCATCTAGATTACTTAGAACAATATTTTTCTTATACTCATTCAAAATTTTTTTGCAAAGATTACCTGTTGGTTTAAAATACATATTTTCCTTGTAACATTTCATAGAAAATCACTCCACAGCAATAAACCTGTTTATTAAGTGAATACAATTTCTTGAGTGTCTAATATATGCCAAAAGGTTGTTCTAGGTATTGTAAACAAAACATCATCTTTAGACCAGAAACCAAGCTCTTCAAACAACACACACAAAGTAGAATCCCCTAATTATTTTAGTTATTAAATCTGCTTCCTTAGAGTATATCTCAGAAAAATCAAAAGTAATAACAATTAGCATTACATAATAAGAAACCTAAGCACTTTAGCCACTAGGAGATTGCCCAGCATACAGAAGACCATACCTATATATTTGTTGAATAAATAAGTAGATGAATGTGTAATAAACAAAAAAGATGGGCTGCTGAACTAGCCAAGATTGGACCAATAACAAGTATTATAAATACACAGGTTAGAGAATTAGTCTACTCAGGAATAACCAAAGCCAGTTTTTAAAATGTCTTGCGGTTTTAAAATGTCTGAAGGTTTGTTTTGCTGGGTTACAGGGCAATATAGGGAGAAGCAGTTCAGTACCTTGGATAGCTCCCAGACGACAGACTCTAGTCCACAATCTACCTAATTGCTGTGTCTTTCAACTGCAATCATCTCATTCAAGTGCTCTGTCACTTTTATGCCTGATTCACTTCCAGTAAGAACAGAATGACTCCTCAACCTCACCCTCACTCTGACACACACAAAACAAATATGCACACGTAAAAGTCCGGCCTAGTTGTCAAAATGGAGTACTGTGTGTCTCGATTAGGGTATACGCCTGTCACTTGAGAAAACTGATCCAGGAAGTCTTATCTCTTGCTATGTGACAGCTCATCCTAAGAGGGCTCTCTCCTCACCTCTCTCTAGGGCAAGGCATTTATTGCTGCATCTGATAAAGAAGCTATCTAAAATTTGAAATGAAACATATTACAGACTGGGCACGGTGGCTCACACCTGTAATCCCAGCACTTTGGGAGGCTAAGGCAGGCTGATCACTTGAGGTCAGGAGTTAGAGACCAGCCTGGCCAACATGGTGAAAACCCATCTCTACTAAAATTACAAAAATTAGCTAGGTGTGGTGGCACATGACTGTAATCCCAGCTACTTGGGAGGCTGAGGCAGGAAAATTGCTTGAACCAAGGAGGTGGAGGTTACAGTGAGCCAAGATTGTGCTGCTGCACTCCAGCCTGGGTGACAGAGTGGGACTCCATCTCAAAAAAAAAAAATAAAAATGTATTATAAAATAATAATTCAGCTTTATAGACTCAATATATCTCTTTCTGAAGTAGACTACTGTATCATGTTACCACTCCATAAGTATTTACATAAATGACGCAACCTAACACTACTTATGACAATAATATAATAATTATTATAAAGTAACAAGAACTCTAAATTAAAAAGAAATTATTTGACATATCCCAAAACAATAAAGAGCTAAAGTAAAATGCTGACAAATAGGAGATATTCATCTTTACGATTTTACTTCCTTTGCTTGTCTTCTGAGTTCCTAAATATTTGTGTGTTTCTATGTTTTAGCAGTCATTCAGGGTTGAATATTTATTTACACAGTTTCTCTCGCACTACACTACAAATTCCTTGAGAGGAAGAACCATGTTTTAATCATCTTTGTAACATTTATAATAGTTAACAATATCCTAGATGTGGTAAATATCCAATACTTATTTTTTGAATTAAACTGAATTAAAATAGCTCATCCCTCATTTACAAAATGTCTGTCTGTTGTCAGAGCAACATGAAGAAAGTCTGTCCCCATACGTAATCCCATTACTGTAGAGAGAAAGGAGGAGGAGCTGTTGTTTCTGTCAGCAGACATAACAAAGAGATTTGGGGCATCTGGAAATTTTTACCCCGTTAAAAATCCTCTGAGAGAAAGTAACATAAACCATGCCTTTCTGCTGTGAAATCAGAAGATTCTATTTATGTTTTCTTCTTTATAGTTGTATATTTTAAAATCTGCAAAGGCTCTGTTATGAGGAACCAGCAGAGAAGTATAAAAACAGCTGATCACTTGGGGAAAACATAAAGTTAAAGGAAAATATTCCAAAGAGAAAGAGAGAAGGAAAGAAAGAAGGAAGGAAGGAAATAGGGGAACACAAGAGGAGGAAAGAAAGAACAGAGAGAGGAAGGAGAAAGGGAGACTATACTAAGAGAGAAGATGCTGTTCAAAGGTGGTACTGGAAACTAATGAAAGTTACATCTTGACAGATGATGATAAAATTAGGAAAAGGATCATCCTCCTCAAACATCACAAGTAGAAAATAAACTTATCCTTGTCTTCCCATGGAATGTATTACACAGAAAAGAGGAAGGATTAATACAGCTTTGTTTTTGTTTGTTTAAGATTACTTCCTGAGTACATGTTCCAATGACATGTTTTTGGAGAATTCATTTAGATTATCTTCAATAGATTATCAGATAATTCCAAGAATCACCAAGATTTTCCAAGATAAATTTACATTGTGTGCTTAGTTTCACCAAAATCAGATATACCTCCAATTTTTATTCTCACATAAATTTTTATCTTGAATGTAGTCATTCAAGTGCTTTAAAATAGTTATTAAGTTTGGAGCGCTCCGCTTTAGAAAATTCAGTGTCACTGAGTGAAGCCCCTTTTCAATTCAGCAGGTTTCCTGTTTCATTGAGACTCTATCAGGTGTTTCACTGGGCCTCAATCAGGTGTTTCTATTTCGGCATTGAAAACGTCATCCCAAAGGGCTTCCAATCTTGTTTAAACACTTAAAACTGTGTAGCAGAGCACCAAATTTTCCATAAAAGTGACTCTGCTAGTGAATCTACTTCATTTGTTTCCTCCATCTGCAAAGAATAGTCTTGTTTTACTTTCCTGCCTCAAGAACACCTAATCCTTACATTTTGAAAAAACAGAACTTGAGTGCATATATTGCCAAGGGCCTTGTTATAACATAGCTAGAATATTCTCCTATGAGTGCTAGTTGGTGCTATTGCTTCTTTATTCTTTTTCTTTTTTTCTTCTCTTTTTTTATCATTGCTTCCTCCAGAACTTTTTTTATTAATTGTACCCCAGAACTTAAAGTATAATAAATATATTAAGTTCTGGGGTACAAATCTATATGTAGATTTGTTACATAGTTGTACTTGTGCCATGGTGGTTTGCTGCATTTATCACCCCATCATCTACATTAGCTATTTCTCTCTATTGCTTCTTTTTTTTTTTTTTTTTTTTTTAGATAGAGTCTTGCTCTGTCATCCAGGCTGGAGTGCAGTGACACATTCTCAGCTCACTGCAACCTCCGACTCCCTGGATCAAGTGATTCTCTTGCCTTGGCCTCCCAAGTAGGTGGGATTATAGGCACACACCACCACACCTAGCTAATTTTTCTGCATTTTTGGTAGAGACAGGGTTTTACCACGTTGGCCAGGATGGTCTCGATCTCCTGACCTCGTGATCTGCCTGCCTCAGTCTCCTAAAGTGTTGGGATTACAGGTGTGAGCCCCTGCACCTGGCCTCTATTGCTTCTTAACACATGCTTTTCTAACTCAGACACTACTTGTTATAAGCCATGTACTGAATATTTAAATGTAATATAGTTAGGTTCCCAAACTACCTGTGGACAGAAGCCTGTGAATTACAGACAGGGGTGTGAGAAATAGAAACATAAGTAGAGCTTTTTAAAGTCTCCTTGCTCAACATTAGGTATCATTTTTGATGTGTCACACTTGCCATCTGTGGACTCAGAAACCAATGTAACAATGGTTTCCAAGCCTAGGTTTTAGATGGGGCTGGAAGTTTTAACAGCCTCACTGTGAACATTTGGCATATTCCAGACTTCCCAATGAGGAAAATTACTGCAAAAACTGAGGCAGAGTTGAAACAGGAGAGAATCTGTAAGGCCAACACATAAGTCCAGAGACCACAGAGAGACTTCGACGTCCAGTACAGACTTAAAGGAAACAAAGACAAAGACACATCGTAGTAATGGCTTATTAAACCCCAAAATGAACAGCAGTATTAAATTTTTGCTAACCTATTAATGAAACATTTTTTTAAAATCTAAGTAGTCAGTTTAAAAATAAACCAAACTTTTCCAATTCTAAAACCAGTAGTGGTTGTGTCATGGGATTTGAAATGCACTAGGCAGAAAACTGACAAGTTCTGATTACTCTTTTTCTGTTCTGTTCCTTTGGCCATGTGCCATCAAACAAGTCATTTAACCTTCCTGGGCACCGGGCTTCTATTTCGTCATCTGTAAAACAAAGAACTTGGACTACAAAATAACTGAATTGACTCCAGGAATAAATAGGCATTCATTTAGTTTGAACATAAATCTTACATTTGAACAGTTAGGACAAGAGAAAAAGTTTTGCATATTAATATAGGTGTTCTAGGTTTCTGAATTTATACTCCATTTCCTCAAAGAGTAATGTACTTTTTATTCCAAATAATAACAAATGACAGGGATGAACACTACGACCCAAATAAATGAAAAAGTTCACATAACTAGTTCCAGTTCAATTTTCTTCCAAAACCCTACAAAGCCATAAGAAGTGGAAGGAAAGGGCCAACCTGGCTGCTGCTGGCTTGACGTATGCCAAGACATTCCATCACAACTCCTTTGAGCCAACCAAAGAGCTAGATGTAAGCAGTGGGAGAAAGCTTCCTTCAGCACCCTACCCTGTATCAGAAGCCCAAATCAGAGTGTGAATTTACTTTACTAGAACCACAAAGGGCAAGAGCTCTGCCTTCTTCAACTCCTACTGTATTCCATGATTCTGTAACAAAGGGCAGGACTAGAGCCAGCCTGAACTCAGAGCTGTGAACCTTCCCTAGCAGCCATCCTAGTGAGACAGGCCACCAGATGCAAATATAGCAGCCTAAAACATCCAGCAGCAGATGAAAGGAAACACAGCTCAAGAAAACCTCATGAAGATCCAAACACTGAGAATGACATCTTTCCTAATGATCAAATCTAAGTCTGGTCTACTGAGACATTTTACTTCTCTTATAGCAGAATACCTTAGACAGCATTAGGTAATATTGTGAGTGACAGAAATACAAGAAAGGCAGAATAAATCTTGGAAGTTTATCTTGAAGGAATATGTTTAAAGAATATTCTTGATAGGAGGTGGCAACATTTTCTATTTCTTTATGCTGTTTATATAGCAGAGAGTACTAATGAATAATTATTTTGATAATGATAATTATTAATAGCAATCATTTTTTATGTAGTACCTGGGTACCAAAGCCATGCAAATTTTCTCAACTGGCAGGTCCTACCAATTGATCTTTGTTGACACGAGGAGAAAAACCTATTTGCTATCTTTTCTTTCTTTTTTTTTTTTTTTTTTTTTGAGACACAGTTTCACTCTGTCACCCAGGCTGGAGTGCAGTGATGTGATCTCAGCTCATTGCAACCTCCACCTCTCAGGCTCAATTGATTCTTGTGCCTCAGCACCCCCAGTAGCTGGGACTATAGGCACATACCACCATGCCTGGCTAATTTTTGTATTATTAGTAGAGACAGGGTTTCACCATGTTGGCCAGGCTGCCCTCAACTCCTGACCTCAAGTGATCCACCCACCTCAGTCTCCCAAAGTGCTGGGATTACTGATCTGCCACATCCAGCCTTTTTGCTATCTTTTCTACAAAAGAAAGAGTTCTGTGCTGAGAATCATGACCTGCTCATCCTTCAGGCTTGACCATTAACCACCCCTGGGGAAGGTGTTTCATGGCTCTGGACCTCATCACCCTTATCAATAAAATTTGCAGGGAAGGGTGGGCTATCTCCAAATTCCCTTTGTGTATCCCAGCCCTAAATATTTGTAACTTTAAGCAGTGGGAGGTAAAAGTGAATAATTGAGGAAAGCATGACTGTCACATAGCTGTCTAAATTCCCTTTGTGTATCTCTGCCTTAGATATTTGTAACTTTAAGCAGTGGGGAGTATTGATGAATAACTGAGGAAAGCATGACTGTCACATAGCTCAAATAAATGAGGTTATGTGTTGAAGTCACAAAACATCATCTTTTTCCTCCTGACAGAGCTGCAGATGCTAATTAAATAATTTTCTCTCAAATAGTGGTTATTTAAACCAATAAATGTATTCTAGTATAACTCCTTCACAGATGAGGAATTAAATGTTCAGAGGGGTTAACTGATTTCCATAAAATTGTGTAGGTAAATCTGCATACCTAGATTATGATGATCAGCACCAAGATTATTATTATAAATAAGTTGTGATGAGGTTTATAGATGGATTGCCAAACTGTAAATCCAAATTTAACAAACCAGTATCCTTCCTCTATCACTGTTAGTTTCTTGACATAATCTTCTGTTACTTGAATAGTTTTAGGGTCCCACATCCTTTTTAAAAAAAATTTAAGATGTCTTCTTCACTGAGCACATTAATTTTACACATCCTTTCTTATTTGCATTTGAATGTTTCCCAATTTATGATACCTGAAATGTGTATTGGTGGGCAGTGTACTTTCTTTACCACATAACTGTGCTGAATAAGGCCTCACCTAACAAAAGCCTTGTGGAATCCAAAACGCAGCTATTTACTGCTATGTTTTGTTTATATTATTTTACCTGCATATTATTGGATATGCATTCTTGAGCAGTAGTTATTTAATTCCCTAAAAAGATCATACTATGCCACGTAATGATATTAATCTGTTTCTGTAGATTTTTGCTGTCTAATCTTGAATCTGGTTGTCAAGTGCTTTATGCTGATTTGCTAATAAAGAAAGCAGAGGCATTTTAGGCTGCATATGAAACATAATGAACATAAATGTACTAAGGGACTATATTCTTATAGGATTACAATCCAGAACCATCACAGCAATGGAAATAAAAGGGGGTAAGGCCCATGACATTTAGCAGAAACACATATAGGTGGAAGGTTAGCTATGCAGTCAGGAGACTTGAATTCTATCCTCAACCATCACTCGGGACTCAACGATACAGTGAGGGTGCTGGACTTGCTTCCTTCTATCACATTCCTGTTTATCATTTTTTGACTAATAGTCTCATGGCAGCCTCTAGTACCATTCATGTGTGGCAGCTCTCCTGGGTAGTTATATAATTTTACATTTGGCAGCATATACCACCAGTCCTGTTCTTAGCCAGGATGACCCAACGCCAGCCCAGCAGTCACAGCTTCCTCCTCCAAGACAAATTCAGAACATCTTACAGGATCATCAGTAACAGCCTGATACAGCCACAGCTAAGAAAACAATTCTGCTCTTCACATTCAGTCTGCACTTTGTAGAGTGAAGAACTTACTGACTACTTTTGTCTCCAATGAGGTCAGTTGATTCTAAATCACTTTATAAAGCATCTGCACAGGCTCTACAACTCCATGAAGCTTATCTCTCTGAACCAAGAAGAGACTGTAAGATTTTCAAGTTTTCTAACCAAACCCTTTTATGTTAAAGATAAACACTTGAGACCCAGAAAGGTGGAAATGCGAGGATTAGAACCAAAAATTCTTGATTCCCAGGTCAGTGTGCTGACAAGAGAAAAATATGAAAGCATAGGAAGATTAACAATTTTATTATCAGTTGGTTGTGATAGGTGGTTCTTCTCCCAAATGTTATAAAATATATTGTTTTCTTAACATACATGGGAAATTTTAGAAATATCTTCCACATATTGTTATTTGCCTCACTATAAGAGACAGATTATCTCTTCGAGAGCTTAAATTATGTCTCCTTCACTTACTTGCTGTTGGTCAAGTTAACTTCTTTGCACTTCATTTTCTCGTTTATAAAATGGCATTAAAATACATTCATTAAATCATTTTTGAAAGTTAAAGAGAGATAATTAATGTAGCGTTACCAGCACTGTATGTTCACACATTCCTTAGCAAATTCAAGAGGTATATACTGTTTATATACCTCTTATACAACAACAAATTACTACAAATTAAAATATCACTTCAGGGTGCCCTAAAACCAAGATGAATCCTTAGGAAAATGTCCTCAGAGGTGCTAATAGTCTTTAGGACTCTCAAAGAAGACATTTTCTTGCAATGGTCCTGAGGGGCACAGTTCTTTGCTTCCATGATTTTAAGAGCTGCCACCCTTCATGGAAATATGAGTGGAGATTTAAGAAGACAATAGGTTTGTTTAAACTTATTTCAAACCTAAACATCTATATCTTAATGTAGCCATTAAAAATCATACTAAAATAATACCATGGGGAAACTTTTACAATATATTAATTGAATAAAATTAATTTAAAAGAGCATTTATAATACAAATTATGTGAATGTGTGTAAAGGAGGGAAAAGCCTACATATGTGTACCTAACATGTTAACAGAGTTCTCATTTAGTAGTAGGATGATGGGTTTTCTTTTTCTTGCCTAATTTTTTCCCAATTTTTATAATATAAAAATAGGCTCTAAGAATACTTGACTTGGTTATTCATCATCTTCACAGATACAGTATAAAACAGAAGTTAAGAGCACAAGCTTTACAATCACTGACTCTAACTTCTAGCTATGTAACTTTGCCTAAGTTACCTAAAAATCTCTGTGTCTCAACCCTCTGTGAAATAGGGTTAATACATGTTTCTACATAGTAGAGCCACTGTAGGATTAAATGAATTAAAATATATGAAGTGACTAAAATAATGCCTGGCACATAGTCAGGATTCAACAAATGCTAGCTCTTGACGTTGATGATGATGTCACTAATTTTATTAATGGAGAATACTGATTTAACCAAAAACTTTGCTGTAAAACCAGATGAAATTCATGTTTTAATAAAGATAAACATGTTACTTAAAACAAATGACTGCCCTGAACAAGAGCAGTTCACATATAACATTAGTATATTTGCCAAACATGCATTCAGTCTAAATTGAGGACTATTCTCTAATTATGAAAATAAGCTTACAACAACTTACAACAATGTTAGAATTATTAAAATAAACATTGTTATTGTTCCGTTTTCATACATCTTCCACCCTATATCCGTGGATGATCCTTTGTGTACTTCTCTAGGTTTGCCAAAATCATTCTGTTTTTAAGCAAACCAAAATGGTTTGAGGATTAGGTACATGGTTGATTAAAGGACAACAGAAATGCAACCTCATGTGTGTGGTATATGCCAAGTCAGTATAATCCAACCATGTCTATATGCAGGGTAGTAAGAAATTCATGAGGCCAAAGAGAAAATAATCATTGTTTAAATCCCTACCATCATTGCAACAGAAAATCTAATGCCTGGGCAACTCATTTGACTGCGATAAGTGATGAATATGTGTTTAAAATGCAATGGATCTCTAAAAAGAATTTACACTTACATTTTAAAGATGCAAATGCAACGGCTTTGCTGGTATAGAAAAGCATTCATATCATAATTTAGTGTTTTTCTTACTACTGAAATAGAAGCCTCCATGACCTAGGGTATTGTGAAATACTTATCTGGTCTTCATCTTTTTTCCTGGAGTACCACACTGAAAATCCTTGGAATCTCCAAAGTATGTATTTTGTATGCTAATGAATTGACTGCCTTAGTCAACTTAGTTGAGGCAGTCAACTCATTAGCATACAAAATACATACTTGTCATATCCAGTCTTGAGTAGCTTGAGGATGGGGGCTGGTCACTGGATAGACCAAAGGATGATTAGAAGTTTGTGACTTTCAGCCTCACCCTCACAACCTCTGAGGATGGAGAGGGGCTGAAGGTTAAGTTGATCACCAGTGTCCAATGGTTTAATCAATCATGCCTATATAATAAAGTCTCCATGAAAACCCAAAAGTATTGGGTTCAGAGAGCTTCTGAATAATGGAACATGCAGAAGTTCCTGGAGGGAGGCCCACCCAGGAAGGGTATAGAAGCTCTGTCCCTCACCCTCCATGCCTTACCTCATACATCTCTTCATCTGTATCCTTTAAAATATTCTTTATAATAAACTGGTAAATGTAAATAAGTGTTTCCCTGAGATATGTGAACCACTCTAGCAAATTAATCAAACCCAAGGAGGAAGTTGTGGGAATCCCAATTTATAGTCAGCTGGCCAGAAGCACAGATGAAACAAACTGGGGCTTGTGACTGGCATCTGAAGTGAGGGAAGAAAACAGTCTTAGGAACTGAGCTCTCAAGCTGAGGGACCTGACTCTATCTCCAGGTAGACAGTGTCAGAATTGCATTGAATTAGAGGACACCCAGCTAGTGCCTGCTGCAGAACTGATGATTTATTTGTTGATAGTGAGAAATCCCCACACCCTTCTTGGTGACTAGAAGTCACAAAAGTTTTCTGTGTTGACTATTGTTAAATGACAGAATTGAAAACACAGTTTGGTTTAGTTTTTCTTATATTAATAAAATACAAAATCCCCTTCATCAAGCCAGGGTGTAAGCCAAACATATTCAGCATGGAAAATATACTTTTCCTTCTTTATGTCTCTGAAGCAAAAATTGAAACTCAATTCTTTTCAGAAAGTAAGAAGAAAGCCTTATTCATTTTATCTCCCCATTCCTACGTGAACCCCAAACCTCCAGGCATCAAGAATATTCCTCAGCATACAGTGGGCTTTTTCAAATTAATTTTTTCTGCATGAATAAAGCTTTGTGATTTATTGTTATATTTACAAATGTAAGAATCTAGAGATATATGTTTCATAATAATACATTGTGAATTAATTATTTTTCTCATCTAAAATATTAGCTCCATACCTAGTCCTAAAGGATGTTTTAAACGGGATGTAAAGTGGCCTGACCAGGTCCCAGGTAAGCAGGAAACTTGTGTAACAGAGGTATCCATCCCTTCATTCTGTATACCACATGATACTCTTTCTTTCCCAAAATAGAATTGCTAAGGTAATTTCTTCATACATGTGATTAACTACACACAATTGAATTTTCTTTCATGTTTAAGTTAGATTAAAGAAAAGCAAAACTTTAACCACACATAATAAGTAATTTTCAACTTAATTATCTGAATGAACTTAAATGAAGTGACGGGGATTTGAAAACAGGTTTGAAAAATACAAAACACACCTCAAATGTAATACGTAACTGTTGTTACTGATCTCTTTCAAATCATTTTTACATTTAAGAAACTATATCTCAACAGTGAGAAAAGAAGCAGTCGGTTCTCATACATTGCCTCCTTTAATCCCTATGACACTAAAATAATATGGCTGCCTTCTGAACTCTGCCTGCTCTTTATCACAAGCTCACCTTTCTTTTTTGCACCTGGACTTTGGCACAGGATGAGGGGTCTTCATGGTTTCGTGTTCAGTTTTCTATCCTAATTATTGACAGCTCTTGCTCAGAACACACATCCATGCTCTGGTCAGTGCTTCAACTGCCAATCCTTGGAGGACAACTGCCACACCCAAACCTGGAGTCCTGTGTGCACTTCCGAGCTACAATCACCTATCTCCATTTGCCCGTTGTATGTTGACTGGCCTGCCTTATTTTTCTCCAGTTAAAAATGCTGAACACCAGTTCACCACATCTCCTCCACTGCCTTTTTAAGACATATTTCTCCTTTATGATCAGACTCCAAAAGTCCATGAAAAGCCTTCTTGTGGACTTAACACAGTGCCATTCTGGGGATTGAATGAACAGAGTCCCCGTTCTCTGTAAGGATTTAGCATTC
This sequence comes from Cacajao melanocephalus, assembly GCA_963573385.1. Lineage (NCBI taxonomy): Eukaryota > Metazoa > Chordata > Mammalia > Primates > Pitheciidae > Cacajao > Cacajao melanocephalus. Next base: position 52,903 of record CAUYLG010024110.1, read on the forward strand.
AAAGGAAGAAAAATGAAGAAAAAGTACAATAAAGGGAAAATACTCCACAACACTGATCTGAAATACACAATATTGGAAGCTTTCTGGTGGTGACTGCCCAACATCTTTGAACATCTTCCTACATTTTGGAATTTTCTCACACCATGGGTCCAGTTTTTGAAGCCAGAAAATTCAAAGACTGTCTTACTTCTGGGCACCAAACCAGGGAGAACCAGTTTTCTGGCAGGAGCAGTTGGTGAGGCATTTGGTTCCTCCGCTTTGGGAGGCCAAGTCCTGGCATCACAGGTGCTGAGAAGTTATATGATTAGAGAGAAGTCCTAAGGGGTGGCTGTGTAGCCCCAGAACCCAGCTCTTTGGCACTGCCCTAGAGATTCTAGGTGTTTATTAATATCTGTTATTACATTTTTTTTCTGATTAAACATGTGCATATTCTGCTATTTGCAATGGAAAGCCCTGTTCAATACACATATTAAAGCACTGACACTCTGCAAATTCTCAGAAGCACAGATTGAGCATTAGGAACAAGTGGTTGATTTCAAAAACAATTGCATTTATCTTTACCCTAGGGTATTTTTGCATACCAAGCTATGTTTGCCATGCTACAGAGCCATGCAAAATCCCCATTTCCGTGAAATGGGAATGCAGAAGCTCTTAGCTCAAATGAGTACAACTTTCACTATGATTTCCTTAACAAGCAGTATTGAGTCTTTATTCTGAAAAATAACTTACAATAGTTAATTTGATGACAGTAACTTTATGAAAACCTGTGTTTTCTCTACCCTGAGGGTAAATTCAACCAAAAATCTTAAAATGTAGTTTCCTAAATTTTTGGTTTCAAGGTAACCAAAAATCAATTTGTTATGATTATGAGTACAGCACAATCATTAGCAAGATCAGCCCTGGAAGCAGCCTATCTGAATTTGAGTCCCAATTTTACAACTCAGCAATTTTGTCACCTTGAACAATGTAAATCACATATCCATGCATTAGCTTCCTTTTCTGCAAAGCAAAAACTTATAATATTGTCCAAATTAGTTTTAAAAATATTGTATAAGAAAATGTATAGAAGGTTAGTAGCACATTGCCTAGCATATATTTAGACTCAATAAATGTTAGCCACTATGATTATGCAATATTTTCAGCAATTATGAGGATCATGATCTAAAGGGCCATGCAAAGCCTTCTAGAATCTGGCTAAGCTCTGTGCTAGATGTCTATTTAGTAGGACCATTTAATATAAAATATCTCAGTTGTTTCAAATTACTTTTTAGACTAAATTTCTGACACTCTTTGGCTGAGAAACATCCACCTGTGGGTAAGTTTCCTGACTGAAAAGCTGGCAGCTCTCGATGAGCTGTTGTTTGCTTTTTGCCTGAAAACAGCTTTTCTATGCCAAGGCCCCTTTCAGGGCATTTTGGCCTCAGCTTAGAAGGACAGTGAACTACTGCAATGGCATTTGCAGAGGGCCTCAGAGTTTCCAAATACTCATTTCTAGACAATGTTTCCAGATGGGGTCTCTTCCAGTGGCTGGGGGAAAACAAATATTTGTCTTTGGATATTTGTGTTCCAAACACTTAAATATTTCCCTGGAAAAACAGCATCTCCAGCAAATGTTAACTTTAAAAGTTAGTTGTTCGTTTAGCAAAAAACTGTTGCTATAAAACACAATCTTCCCAAGGTGTTTGCAAACATATGTGTTGGTTGTGTCACTACTGTAACAACGTGGTTATGATGTGTTTTGGTTTGATACCTAAAGTTTATTTTGTTTAACGGCATCATCCATTAACAATGGCTGTTACCATTGTTTGGACAGATCCTTTTGACAATCTGATGAATGTTTTCTATCATTTCCTCAGAAAAAAGAAATTATCCTATACCTATATTTATGTCTGCCTAAAGAACAACCATGCATAGTTAACAGTTGAAAGCTCTCCAAATGAATGCCCAATATCTGTTCATTGGCACTGCATAAATCAGAAACTTCTAGAAACTAGTACTTCAGTTCTCTGCCAAAACAATGATATTGGACATTGATAACCATGGCTTTGTGAACCCCTTGAATCCCTTCTACACATACTTTAGAGTCTTTCTCCTCAAAGTGCAATCTTTGAACCAGCAACATCAGCATCGTATGTGAGCCTGTGAGACACACAGAACCTAAGACCCCAATACTAAATCACAATCCACATTTTAACAAGATCCTCTGTCCATTCACATGCACATTAAATTTTGTAAAGCACTACTTTGGGTTCATGGATAGTTGTTTAAGAACCTCTGATCTCTAATGTTCTTTCCATACAGAGTTACAATTATGTGAAATTTTCATACTATCTTCTAAAAATCCCCAATGTAATGTGTATGAATGAGTACCACTTAAAGGCTAATTATTTATTCGTTCATTATTTCAACAATTATTTATTGAATTCCATTATGTGCCAGGCATTGTTTCATTCACTGGAACAAAGCCTCTATCTACATTCTAAAGAGAGAATACAGATAATAAACATGCAAATAAAGATATAATCTGTCAGATGGTCATTAGTGCTATCAGATAACATAGAGCAGGGTGGGGGTGATAGGAATGCTGGTGGGGTACTGCTTTTAAGTGGGGTGGCCAGGGAAGCCTCATGAATAACATGATATCTGAGCAAAGATCTGAAAGAAGTAAAGAAATGAGACCTGCACCATTGGGAGGAATTGCTTTCCAGCAATGTAAGGTAAGGCAGCAAAGACCCTCAAGCAGGAAGATGTTCAGTGCATCTGAAGACCAAGAAGAAGTCATGATTCCCTGGAATAGGAAAGCATGAGGGAGAAATTTGGAAGATCAGATCAGTGAGGTGGGGTAAGAAAAATCATTTAAGTTCTAATAGTCACTGAACACATGCGCCAGTTACAGCGAAAGCCTTAGAAGCGAGAACCAAGTCCAGGTGTGTTCATGAAGGGGAAAAGTGCCCCCGCTCTTCCACTTAGACACAGAAAGTCTCTTGCAGAGCATAAGATTTTGAGGCCCCTTGAAATACAACTTACTCCCATCAGAAAGCAATTTAGTATTCTTTACTTTTTTTTTTTTTTTTTAAATTTCGGCTTAAAATATAGAGTTGCTAAGCACTGCCGGCAAAAACCAGATTCTGTTTCAGAGGGTCTGGCACATACTTGGCAGGAAACATACTAAACTGGAGTTAAATAATAATCCCATGACTGGCTATAATTCAAAGCCATATCTTGGCTACCTTTTTAGGCTTATGTTCATAATTATTCTAGACCACATTTCAGCAGTATTCTAGCCATCTTCTCTGAACATCTGTTTTGGGAACTCTTCTGTCTTTGGCCAATGTGTGTGCTCATCTCAGACAGCAGGCCAGATGACCAGTGCCATCTCCTTAATATTGTACATACACGTCTTGTGTTTTTGAGTCTATGCCAAGTTCCCACTGGGAGACACAAGGTTTTGGTAACGAGGGATATGTGCTCTTCTTGTCACCACATGTAAACCACATGAAAGAAATCACAACTATATTGCTTAAGAAGTCATGCCAGGGACTATAAAGATCAGCCCAGCCTACAAATCACAGTAATCAATTTGTACAACCTTTGTACATGGATTAATCTAATCCATGCTAATCTCTCCATTATGGCAATGAAGATGCTACAATTACTCCTCACACAGAAAAGCTTCAATCAAATTAATGTTCCATGTCAGATCTATCTTAAAATATTTCCTCTTCTTCATCCAGAATGAAGAATGAATAAATCTGTCTGGGCTGAATGAGTCTCCCAAAGATTTTCAGTCTAATCCAGCCAAAAAGGAATTTGCAAGTCAAACAAAAAGCCAAATAAAAATAAGGATAATAAATGGAGGCCATTATTCACTTACACATAGGTATAATCTACTTTAAGAAAATGTACAAAAAGAAAAATTGAGCAGTTATGATTTGCAGAAAGTTCCCTTTTCCCACTCAATTGTCTATAATATTAAAGCCAGATAGGATCAATGGAGCTCATAATGTACAAATGAGAGAATGGTTCCTGAAACAGGCAAAAAGACCTTGTTCAAAGACACACACCTTTGTGAGGGCAGAGAAAACACTAGGAGCAAGGTTTCTCATCTCCCAGGTAGCTCACTCCCTTGCACACCAGAAATATCTATAAAGTGACTGTACACAGAAGCCTCTCTGATTTGCTCCAACATTTGTTCACAAATCATTAACCACTTGCAGGAAAAAAGGGAATTAAGAAATTTAAAGATAAAATGGCAGGAACCTTTGCTAATTGAAAATCAATCAGAAATGAAGATAAAGTGTCTCCAAAAATCTAATGTAAGTCAATAGATAAATTGGATTCGATTTGTAAAAACATTAATTTTTACAACTCTCAAGAATATGTCTATTTGTGCCACAGAAGGCACCCTTATAATGTCAGTGAGTAACTCTAGGGAATCTTTCAATCCATCTGCTCCATACTTGACCTATCTTAATTTTATAGGTGATAGGCAACACAGAGAGCAGAAAATGTTACCATTCAAAATCTGATATTGTAAAACCTTAAGCCTATTATAAAGACGATAAGCCCAAAATGTGGCTTCATGCCTACAACTGAAATAAGAAGAATGAATGCCAAGAACAAGTAAACAAGCTAGCTAACCCAAATGAGTTTTTACATTTGCCAACTTGCGTTTAATCAATAAATTATTTCTCAAGATGTGGCAGAGCATAAGCCCATGTACAGGACATCCATAACATGGAAACCATTTAAAAATTCCATCCCTAGTTCCCAGTAAATCTGCTTATAAAGACTCATCATCAGAAAACTTGTAACTAGCACAGCTATGTTTTCCTAGGACATAGCAATGACCTGGGGATATCAGAAAGCCTCAGGTGTCTGCTTATGTCTATATCATTCTGGCACTGATGTGTTCTCGTGGGTTCTTGTTTATGTTGTAATCCTCTCCAAAGAAGAATATTGCACTAGCAAGAATACTTTATTCCCTAACAACTACAGATAACACATTTCATTTTCAGTGATCTGCTTGGTATCATCTTATGTATGTTGAAAGATCCATCACAAACACAGCCCTCTCATTTTACAGACTAGAAAACTGAGATGTTTAATAATTTGCCTGAAGGCTATTGCAGTTTATTTGGGCAAATCCACGCCAGGAACTCGGGTCTCCTGGCTCCTTATCAGCTGCTATTTCCACTATGTCAAGCTACCTCCTCTATGAGTCATCCCCACTGTAGGACAGAATCTTACTTTATCCTCCAAATCCAATTCAAATGGCCTACATTTTAACTCACCCGTAATTACTAAATTGGACCAGAAGTTTAAAAGCAACTGTTTTTTCTATTACAGTGGAAATTTTGGCTCAATAACTATAAATGTCTTACTCATAACATCGTACAAAACACCAGGCTTTCCAGAATGTTTTTTTTTTTTTTTACCCTTCTGGGCTGTCTCGGAACAAGCATTTTTAATGCCGTGTGACACCGGGGAAAAGCCTGCAATCTGTAGCAGTAGAATGCCTCATCAACCCAATGCTTCTGACTCTCATCCAAAACTTACAGCTTATTTAGGATTTTAAGATAATGTAAGCATACAATAACAGGCCATGTTTACTGAATGAGCCCTCTTCCACATGTCATTCTTGCTACCAGGTCCTTTGCACACATAGCATCTCGTTTCACCTTCATCATAACCTAGAGAAGTGGCTATCATGAACCCCAATCAACAAATAAACAAACTCAGATCCAGAGATCCTTAATAATCTGCCAAGATCAAACAGAAAGTAAAAAGAAAAGTCAACATCTTGAGTCCACCACTATGCTAAAATGTCCCTAAAGAGTACCAACAAGAAACAGCTCTCATTTTTCAGCAGCAGATGCATTCTGCAGGTACTGTCCTTCCTAAGCATGTGAAGCTAAGGAAGTGGAAGACATTGGTAAATCTGATAAGAATGTTACTTCTGTTACATGTGTCTTCTAAATCAACTTCCAACCCATAAATCTGCAATTCTACATTCCCTCAGCCACAGACCTTCCAAAGCACAGCAATACCAGGGCTCCTGCACATGCACTATTTTAGGGGTAGTGAAACAAGACCTTCTGCATACTGGCTTCCCCAAAAGCCATCATTTCCCCACATAGAAAATGGACTTCAGTATAGTAGTGCTTTGGGTCATTGAGGGGATAAATGGATTAATGTGTGCAAAGCCCTTAAATAATGCCACATAGTCAACTCTTATACACTAGTTGCTACTATTATTCTCCCTGTTCTTACAAAACTAACAAGCCAGACAACAGTGCATTTCTATGTGCAGTGTTGATCATTCAACTTACCAGTACTTATTAAGCTAGATGTACAGTTCTATAGCAAGAATTGAGAAAAGAATAATAAAGGAAAAATGATTCCCTTTCCTGTTCTACGGGGTCTGGCAGTCCACTTGGGGGAAGGAAGACAGATACAGATAAGAGCAAGAACAAAACTTAACAAGCAAAAGAAACATTCCCATGCCTGGTATACATAATGAATGAAGTGCTGGTGGTGACCAGAGAGAGGCTGGCTGGCTTCACGTTTCCAGCAGGATCGCCTTAGACTAAAGGGGACATGCACCATCGCAGAGAGCACCACAGGTACCTGTGGGGTCAGTGAAGAGGCTCAGTAGTGGCTATGAGTAGTAGGAGAAGTGGAAAGATCCTCTGCCTCAGATGGCAGCTGGGAACATGAATAAATCAAGGATGTGGATATGCTCTATAAACTGTAAAATTATTCAAGTTTTAGATGTGATTTCCAATGTGGATGGCTCTGATAAAGTTTTAACTAATCATGAATCCCAACTCGCCTTGGGACTGAGAGGTGCATGGATCTCTCTCCTGGAGTTTAACCATTTATGGGGATAATAGAGTTTGGACATTTGTCCCCTCCATACCTTACGTTGATATTTAATCTCCAATGTTGGAGGTGGGGCCTGGTGGGAGTAATTTGGATCATAGGGGTGGATCCCTCATGAATGGCTTAGTGTCCTCAAGGTAATGAATGAGTTTTCACTCTATTAGTTCCCCCAATACCCCCTGCCAAGTTCGCTGTTAAAAAGAGCCTGGCATCTCCCGCCTCCCCATCATCTTCCTTCCTTTCTCACCATGTAATATCTGTTCCCTTTTTCCTTCTGCCACGGGTGAAAGCTTCCTAAGGCCCTCACCAGAAGCAGAAGATGTGGCACTATGCTTTATAGCCTGCGGAACTGCAAGCCAAATAAACTCTTTTCTTTATAAATTACCCAGCCTTAGGTATTCTTTTATAGCAACACATATGAACTAAGAACAGGGGAGCAATACAGTCAGGATATTTGCGGGCAAAAGGGCTGGTGCCAGCTCCCCCTCCTCCATACAGGCACATGGGCCTGGTATCAAGAATGCCTGAGCTTGAGGCTCTGCCCCACGCCTGCCCAACTCGGTGACCTTGGACATCTACTCTCCGGACCTCAGTATTTCCCAATCTCTACATTGGGTCTAATAACAGCTATCTCCCTAACAGGAGGTGAAGTGAACAGTTGTGAAGACTAAACAAATTAATAGATAAAAAGTTCTTGGCAGACCACCTGGCCCCTCATACATATTATAAAATTTGGCATTATTTTAATGAGATGTATTACAGGCAGGCTGCTCTCTGTCTTACTCTAGCTCTTGACTGTTTTCTCCAAGAGCAGACATCCAGTAGTCAAATCTTTAAGTACTGCATTCACTTGGCAAGATTTGGGATTTTAGATGCAGTCTCATAAGGGCAATTAAAGGAAATAAAAGTAGGGAGTGGGGCCTGGACCTTAACAAACAGGCCTGACAAGAGCAAGGGTATGAGGGAGGAGGCATCTCCATTACCTCACATATTCTAATACTTGCTCAAGTGCAAGAGTTCTTATTTTTCCCATCCTTTCCAACACAGAGGCTTGGGCATCTAAATGCAAGTCTAGCATCCTTGGTGCCCTTGACGACATTCACAGAAACCCAAAGGAGCCTTCTCAGGCTTCAGACGAGAGCTCCTGCTGGGCATTAGGAGGCACAAGGACATCTGTTTTTCAATTTAACTATTTTTCATTTTGCATGGACATGACCCAGTGGTTCTTGAACTTTCATGGCCTACAATCCTCTGAGGGCTTTGGCCAGCCCCTCAAGTTCCACATCATCCTGTTACAAAATGACAAAACCTAAAAACTTGAACTTCTAGCGCACTTTACAGTCAGTGCTCAGAAACAGCTTCATAGATTCAGAGTGAGTGAATGTTTGTGAATCACTCTCTGGCAGGCTTTCTACTATTCATTTAGTGCTCCTAACAAACTATGAAGGCAGCATCAGACGCATTTTAAAACACAAAGACTAAAGCTTATCAAGTTGAACTGAAATGTTTCATATTCCAATAATCGCCCACTAGTAAAGTATGGATTTTTAAAACAGATTTAAGAGGTACAAGTACAGTTTTGTTACATGGATATAATGGGTGGTAGTGAGTCTGGGCTTTTAGTGTAACCATCACCTGAAGAGTGAACACTGTACATACTACATAATTTTTCAACCCTCACTCCCCTCCCGCCCTCCATGATTTTAGGGTCCCCACAGCCCATTACTTTCATCTTGTCTGTGTACCCATTGTTTATCTCTCACTCTTATGTGATAACATGCGATATTTGATTTTCTGTTTCTGAATTCTTTCACTTAGGATAATGGCCTTCAGGTTCATCTATGTTGCTGCAAAAGATGTGATTTCATTCTGTTTTGTGTTCAGTTGTATTCCATGGTATATATGCCACACTTTCCTTAACTAATCCTCCATGATGGACACCTAGGTGCCATGACTTTGCTATTGTGAATAGTACTGTGAAAAACACATGAATGCAAGTGTCTTTTTAATAAAATGATTTGTTTTCCTTTGTGGAGATATCTGGTGGTGGGATTGCTGGATTGAATGGCAGTTCTATTTTTGGCTCTTTGAGAAATCTCCACGCTGTTTCCCATAGGGGTTGCACTAATTTACCTTCCCACCAACAGTGTATAAAATAGTTTCTTTTTTCTGCATCCTCACCAACATCTGTTAGGTTTTTTTTTTTTTTTTTTGGTGACTCTTTAATAATAACTATTCTGACTGGTATAAAACAGTATTGCATTGTGGTTTTAATTTGCATTTCTCTGATGATTACTGATGATGTGCATTTTTTCATGTTTGTTGACCACGTGTATATCTTCTTTTGAGAAATGTCTGTTCATGTACTTTAAAGCCCACATTTTAATGGGATTATTTGTTTGTTGTTGTTCTTCTTGAGTTGTCTAAGTTCCTCGTGGACAAATGGAACTTAATTTAACCTAAAAGCTTCTGCAAAGCAACAAAAATAATCAACAAAGTAAAGAGATAACCTGAAGAATTGGAGAAAATATTTGTAAACTATGTATCTAACAAAGGATTAATATCCAGAATCTGCCAGGTTTGGATTTGACCCCAGGCCTATTGGACCCCCACTATGCCAGATACCTCTATTCTCTTTCACTCATTCAAAAACTATTAATCAAAAACCTATTCTGTGCCAGACATTATAGGCATGGGATGCAGCATGAAAAAGACATCACTGCTCTCAAGAAGGTTACACTCTAGACAAGAAGGCAGGAAATAAGCCAATAAATAAACAAATATATATAATGATCTAAAGTATATAAGAGCCATGAATAAAAATAAAGAATAGTGAGAAAAGACTGAGGGGGTGATTTTATGTTGATCATAAATGAAGTAGGGGAGTCAGGCAAAAATCTAGGGGAATGTGAAACGTCCAGTAGAGGCAATGGCAAGTGCAAAGGCCCTGAGGCAGATCCAAAAAAAAAGTAAGAACCCCAGTGTGCTTGGAGGAAAGCAAACAAAGGGGAGAGTGGCAGGGGGTGACGTTGAAGAGACTGACTCAGGCCAGATTATGCTTGGTTCTGGTGAGCCATAGCAAACCATTTGTATTGCACACACTTATGAGAGAAAACTGCCAAAGGCTTTTCAATGGGAATTATGTTTTCAATAGAATTGTAATTTTAAAAGATCACTCTGGCTCCTGTGTGGAGCACTGACTATGAAGGAGCAAGAGTCAATGTAGAAACCTAGTTAGGAAGTCAATTTAGTAGTTTGAATGAGAGACTATGACAGCTTGAGCTAGGTTTGTAGTTGGACTCATGACATATTTTGACAGTTTTCTTCTTGGTATGAAATTACGATAGTCCTTGATGAATTCCTTTGGAAGAAATTCTTTTTGAAACCTAGTTCGAAGAATGCTGAAACTCAGACAAACAGGACTCCTTCATTCTGTCACTTGGAGTAAATGACCATGGCTTAAATGTGATCTTATCACCCAAATGACAGTGCATCAAGTACATGATCTAGCAGCAGGACAACAGTGAGCACTGAGCCATGCTGACAGTGTCACACTTTCCCCTTTTTAAAAGGTGAAGGCGTCTACTTTCTTTTACCCATCCATGAACCAACACCACAGCAAGTTTGTCTTGCTATAAAAATAGGTTCCAAAACCCTAAACTTTTAAAAATAATTACAGGTTTCTGACCTTTCTGCATTACAGCAGCCTTCCATACTGTCAGCTCAGCCTGAACCAGGACCTTCATAGATGGACATATCATACAAGAAGTCTGCTGTTTTTTGGGCAAAATTCCCTTCGAGGTACTCAAGTGCAATTGGTACTACCTTTATGCATAGGAGAATATTACATTTTATAGAGATTAAAATGTATGATTGAACAGTGTCATTAGACTGGCAAGCCTGTGCTCTAAACTAAAGGTGGCTTGTTTGGTTATGTCTGCAATGGACAATGATGTGACTCCGACATCTCAGTCCAGAATTTTTTAAGTTCCCCCTTTGCCATAACAACAACCCAGTCTGCTAGAAAGCCTTTTATATCTACCTGATTTTACTAATGAGGAAGAAAGCACATAATATATTCATGATCACTTTAGGAGTGAGAAGCTAATCCACTACCAGATCCCAGGTCCTCTCACCTCCATACCAGGACTCCCTTGATTAGACCAACCTACTTTCCATCATGACACCTAGTTTACCAGAGGGTCCGAGAAGCCCAAGGCGATTTTATTCTTTAAAAAAAAGTTCCTAGAAGAGAATTGATATGAACAGCAGATGGAAGGGTTGTTGAGAAAATCTGAAGGAAAATAAGCCTGGGTTTACTATCAACCTTGTGTTGAATCCATCCCCAAAGGGGTGTCCCTTCAATAGGTCAACAGTCAATACAGATGGAGCCTTTACTGTGTACAGAGTCTTGATGATGAAGAATAGAAGACGGGAGTTTCCATGGGAGAGGCAGGATGAACAAACACAAATACACAACAGCAGCATATACAGGTACAGAAACGTGATAAGAAACACCAGATCATCACAAAAAATCATTTAAAGGAGATAAAATTTAACAGCTTTGAAAAAAAGAGATCATGAAAGACAGTTTTTCCCAATGTGGCAGAGAAAATGACCCAAACACAGTCAACTGTATGCATCAAGACTCACAAATGGGATAAAACTATGTACTCAAGAAGTTAAATAAAATAATAAATGATGTGGAAACCATGTGTTTGTAATGTTGAATAATTGCCTTGGGGTAACAGTTTTGAACAGGCTTGACCTGGGTTTTATCCAAAGTAAATTTCCCTAGAAAAGCAGAGTAACTTTTAAAGCACACACCGGTATCTGAATCAGTACAACATTCACACCTATTTTTGCACTGCGCTTGTATTTTTCTGTCCAATGTGCTGAAATAGTACCCTTCATGGAGAAAAGCCAAGTATAGGAGAAAGCCTAAGTGATGAACAAGAAGTTGGATATCTAGCCTCAAGTAACAGGAAGATTGACTCTGGCACTATCTGAGAAAAGAATTCTGAAACTACAGTCATGCATCTTTCTTTAAAGATCTTTGTGGGTTTTTTAGAACTTGGGTACTCCCCATGATTTTATAACAATTATTACCTTTCTGTTTTCCTATAATTCTTAGTACATTCTTGACACATACAAAAATGAATTGATGTATTCATATTTTATTCAGCTAAAAATTAATCATCATAGTAATCCTGGGAAAACCAGTAACCTGTTCTTTATGCTTCTAGAAACTCATTCCACATGGAATTAAGTCTTAAATCATACAGTTGCACTTTCAGATTCATATATTTAGGGAAAATAGTAAGATGTAATTTCAGTAATAGCCTCAAATTAGTGGGGGGAAAAACCCAAATGCCCTTCAACACATGAATGGATACACAATCTGTGTTACATCCATAAAATAGAATCTTACTCAGCAATTGAAACACACAACTTAGATGGATATCAGGCTGTTAGGCTGACCAGGAAAAAAAAGGCCAGTCTCAAAAGGTTGCATAGTTATTATTCCATTCATATAACATTCTTGAAACGACAAATTTTTAGTGATGTAGATCAGTGGCTGCCAGGCATTAGGTTGAGGAAAGGATAAGACTACAAAGGATTGCATCAGAGATTTCCTTTGGGATGACTGAAGAGATCTCCATCCTGATTGTAGTGGTGATTACACAAATCTATACATGTGATAAAGTTTCATTGAACTATATGCTATAAAGGAAAATGAATGCATGTAAGAACTACTGAAGTCTGAGAAAGAGCTACAGTTTAGTTAATAGCATTTACTAATGTCGATTTCCTGGTTTTGATACTTGTGCTGTAATTATGTTATATTCTTTCTGTTAGGGACGCTGGGTAACAGGGACTGTGGGAATTCTCTGCAGCATTATTGCAATGCCTATGTATGCATAAAATTATTTCAAGATTCACAAAACAAGTTTTTAAAAACATGTAACTCCACTTCTCCATCACTGTCCTCAGACCATTTCAGTACTAGAACTTGACTTTTACCAGAATAAATGACCAAACAAGAAGCATATTTGTATTCTTCTACAAATATTTTTGAATTCAGGCTTTTACTAGAGGTTTCACTATCAATAACTTCATATCAGGAGTCTTTTTTTTAACTCACAAATGTGCATGTGTACCTTTCTAACTCAAGGCACAGATGACACAATGTCAAAGATAAAGTATCTCCTTGGATTGCTGGGAACTTTATCTAGATAACCCCAACCAACCTGTCAAGCCTCAACAGCTGTTCTGTATTCATAAGATGATTTCACATTTTCCACTTTATTTTTATTCTTAAGACTCTAGAATACAGTCTGCCTTTCTCTCCTTTCCACAGATGCCAACCCCTATTATCTGGGGTATTCTCTCTCCCCAGTACTCCTAAATATGCCTGAATAAGACATAACCCTGGAGCTTTGCTACCCCTGGATGCAAACACCCCAGAGTGTTTCCCTTAAGGGTTTGCTGCTTCTCATTAGAAATAAGTTACAACAATGCCATATAGTTCATAAATGTTTTCAGTGAAGTTAATCCTTGTCTATTTCCTCCTTGCTTCCCTTTCTAAAGATCTATAAAACTTGGTTACCTCTGAGAATTATTTCTTACTCATAATCCCCACTCTCAGCTTTCTCAGTCACAGGAGACACTTATTATAAATTAGTTCACCATTGGTGTCCTTAGTACATAATTCACAAGTAGGGAGACTCCTCTGTGCTTCGAGGGGACTCATCCTCAACATCAAAGACTCCTCCCCCTTATCCCTTAAATATGCACCTTTGGTGTATTTTCTGCTTTGTCTTTTTCATTTTCTTAGCGCCTACTCTTGACTCTGTCTAACAACACCCTCTTTTTCTGAGCCCAATGAAAAATTACATCCCAGCGTGGCTGCCATGGTTCTAGTAGCTGACAACCAAAGAAAGTGGTCAAGCTGTGGCAGAGACCTAGAAGCTATGCCCTCTTGAAAACTGTGTTTCTGACCCAACTTGGGTCAACACAGAATATGCAGCCTCATGGTTCACAAAACAAGGAATGAACTTTAGCTAGAGCTGTCTGACAATGAGATAGGCCACCTTGCAAGATGAGCTGTGACAGAGGTCAAAGATACTAAAAGAAACCCTGAAAATAAATAACAAGCCATTAAAAACCCATGTAAATTATTGAAGTATTCATAGGTAAAATGAAATGACGTTTGGATTTGCTTTAAAGTATTTCATCAAAGAATATTATAAATCGGGGGGAGTAGATGACACAAAATTGACAAAATGTTGGAGAAATTGTTAAAGCAGGGTAAGGAGTACATTTTCTGTCAAGCCTTTTACATACTTGAAATTTTCATAAAGTGATGTTTAAAAATTTCATGCAATTGCATCTGCATACACCCAGTCCACTATGAGATACTCCGTGGTTAGACATTGAACCTGACACTATTGAAGGTAGCTAGTGTCCAGAGAAAGTGGAACAGAGTCTATAGATGACTGTGGATTCCAGGAAATTCCATAAACGTTGAATCTTTCTATGACGGTGTCTTTCTCTTCCATAAGATATTATTTGTGCTTATAAGCCAATTTTTCTGATGAACCCAAGTTTGTAACCAGTTAGGAACATCAAGTCCCTATGTAAGAAGGAGAAACGCTACCTAGGGTTCCCAAAAATGCAGTATCTTGAAGAATAAGACTGAGTCTAAAGGAATTCCACCAGAAATCATAACATGAGAAAGTATGGTTAATGTCTGTTGAATCTGATTTTTCAGTGTGTAAACTGCTCCCCGAGAACTGAGTACCAGTAGATGGTTGATTTACTCTTCTAGGTCACTTGAACGGTGTTCAACAAGTTACAACTTCAGTGGGCTAACATTCCAGTCATCTTCACAGATAACACACCAATCACCTTCCAGAGAGCTTAAGTGGTAAACTAATTCAGCTGATTACCATAGCAAATCAAGATAAGGTGGATATTTTTCTGTTTATCCAAAGAGCTTGATAAACAAGATTATTCTGAACTGTTGTGTAAACTGCAAGTCTGCTTCACTTTAAGCAGCAGATATGGTTCTTTCCAGAATATAAATAAGCTGAATTCTTATTTTCTGTATGGGAAATACCCAATGTCTAAAGTCATTATTAAAGTGAATTCCTTCGTAAGGTACATCATCCCAAGTGCAGCCATCCCCATTAGCATACTGAGGTGATGACATCATTTGGGGTAAAAAAAAAAAAATAACTTCTCTCTCTCACCCTACTCCTTTGAATCTCTGACTTAATAGGTTATCTGTTCTGATGAAAGTGTGTCCTAAGAAGATACTCCAGCCCTGCCATATCTTAAATATGATAGAGAAGATAAATGTGGACTTGGTGGTAGTTACTGTTCTTGTGTTAACTGTTATGAGAACTAAGGAATTTAACTGATGTTGGACAAATATAGAAAATTTATTTTATAAATGTGATAATTTGTATTTAAGTGTATATCATTTACTTATGAAGATTAATTAAGGCTTTCTTAATTGTATTTTATATATTATGACTTACCATGATGAAAATACACAAACACATGATTGAGGGTGATTCAAAGTGGGGGAATGTTCAGTGTTCCTATTAAACCAAGAACATAAATGAGTGTACATATAATACTGGGATATTAGAAAAAGGAAAATATAATTTTCCACTGTTAAAGGACAATAAGACTCTAGTTTACGCGGAATGACTACCTGATAACTAAATGCCCTGCCAAACATTTTAACAAATTAGTCAAAAAGTGAAGTATGTGCAGTTTGTGCCAGTGAAAAAAATCAGTGTTTTGATCTACATTTCTTTTCCTGGGCTCTTTGTAAACTAAGCCAAGGCATAGCCTGCTAATACTGGGGTTTTAATATGTTAAATCATACGCATAATGGGGTCACAAAGCATTTCATTCTTGTCTTCATGTTAAGAGGAAGCACAACTTACAGCAATCCCTTGAAAGAAAAAAAAATGACCTGCTGCTTTCTCTTTTTAGGATACAAATTCAGAAGTATTTGAAAACATGTATGAAACAGTCTCTCTTGATCCATGAAAACAAGAAATAAAATATCCTGGAAGAATAGAAATGCTTCACAGAATGTTCAGATGACCATGTGGAACAAAGGGAGATGCTTTTTCCCACGAGAGGTAAATATATATACATATGAAATGTCACATTCTGCCCCAAGGAGCAAGATTGTAACAAGGGGCAATCTTGTAATCAGTAACTCCTTCTTAAACTGAACATAAATAAATTCAAATAAGAATTATTTAATTAAGAGGAAAAAACTAGGTAAGTCTAGAGTATTGCTTGTGGCAGAAAAAGCACTAACGTTAAACATAGAAGTGTGGTGTTCGTGTTTCCCAAATCAAAAAT
Source organism: Cacajao melanocephalus (assembly GCA_963573385.1). Classification (NCBI taxonomy): domain Eukaryota; kingdom Metazoa; phylum Chordata; class Mammalia; order Primates; family Pitheciidae; genus Cacajao; species Cacajao melanocephalus. The sequence goes on from CAUYLG010024110.1 coordinate 69,181, forward strand.
TAAAACATCACCAATGATTTGGACAATTTCTACCAGAAACATCCTGGAAAATCTGAGATGTATCACTATTATTCGACTTATTCTACCGAAGTGTTTACCTATTTTTCAGGAATTGACTCTACTAAGATTTCCTAGGGGCTGCACAGGGGCTTGTTCTCCTTCCTTTCAAGTGAATGCTGAGTAAGGTACAGCTTCCTGTAGGAATACTTGGCTCCCCTATTTCTCTTAATCCCACCCCAAAACATACACACTTTTCTCTTTCCAAAGACGTCATTGTTCCTTTCTTGTTCCAATCTTTCTGAACACAGGCTAGCAACAGAGGGATGAAGACACTTATCTATGACAGCTCAGGATACAACTCAGGGGATCTTTTTTTAACATGGTAGGTAGAACTATGTCTCCTCCCTTCTAAATACTAAGTTATTTTCAAGGTATAGTAGATGTTTCAGAGTTGCCATAAAAGTTTTTTTCACTATTACTGCTACATTAATGTGTGTGTGTGTCTGTGTGTGTGTGTGTGTGTATTTTCTTGGTGGAACTAGATGTATACTTGTCTCTTGCCTGTTCCTGAATGAGGAGTATAGGCTTAGTATATTCTCATATCAGTATGTTCTCTAGGGGAATATGTGTTCCTACTTGCCGAATGACTTACTGTGGTAAAGCAATTAATGATAAAGGAAGACTATAAAATGCTGGAGAAAACTGGTCTAACATTAATTACTATCTATAAATCAATTACATTGACTAAGCATTTCCTCTATCAAGTCACCTGATCATCACTGCAGCTATTTTTCTATTTGTAAATGAATAAACAGACTCAAAGAGAATATGATCTCATTATGCAAAGGACAGAAGGAGCCAGGAGTAAAATCCTGGCCTTATACAAGAGCCAGGAGTAAAATCTTGGCCCAAATTCTGACTTCTATTCTATGATGCAGAAAGTTTTCCTTTTCTCTATTCACAACATTGTCTTAAAATTTAAGGTGGACTCCTTTCTGGCAAAGCAAACAGAGGCACACAGAATGATAAGAAAACATTCACCATGTGAAGGCAGCTAGAGTGCAGAAGAGTTTCCAAGTTTGGAAAACTACACAGGATGTAGAAAAAGTGTTTGGCAAAATTCAACACTCACTCCTTATAAAAGCTCTCAGAAACACAGGCACAGAGGAAAACTTCAATTTGATGAAGATTATCTACAAAAAAAAAAAAAAAAAACCAAAACCCTGCAGCTAACAGTACACATGATGGTAAAAGATTGAATGCTTCCTCATTATGGTCAGAAACCAGGCAAGCATTTCTGCTCTCACTGCTTTTATTCAATAAAGTACTGGAAGTTCTAGCCAGTGCAAGAAGGCAAGAAAAGGAAATAAAAGGTAGACTGACTGCAAAGAAAGAAAGAAAACAGTCCCTACTTGCAGATGACAAGTTTTTCTATTTAGAAAAGCCTAAAGAATCTACAAAAAAAGGTGCCTAGAGCTAATAAGTGAGTTTAGTAAGGTTGCAAGATACACGATAAACATACAAAAATCAATTGTTCCTATATACTAGCAGTAAACATGTGAACACCAAAATTAAGAACAATAACACTTATAATCACTCAAAAATAAAAATTTTTAGGTATAATAAATATAACAATAGTTCTAACTTGTATTCTGAAAACTATAAAAGACTCATGAAAAAAATTAAAGAAGATCTAAATAAATGAAGATACATACTGAGTTCATGGATTGGAAGATTCAACATGACAAACATGTAAATTCTCCCACATTTGACATTATAATTTTAACAAAATTCCTATAAAAATCTCAGCAAAATATTTTTATATAGACAAGATTATTCTAAAATTCATATGAAGAGAAAATTTAGAATAGTCAAATATATTTGAAAGAATTAATTATGAAGTGAGAGGAATCATTCTAACTTCAACACATATTATACTACATCATTCCATTTACATAACAATCTTGAAATGAAATAATTATAGAAATAGTAGTTTCCAGGGGCTAAGTAGGGAAGGGGGTCAGGAGAGAAGTCATTGTGACCATGAAAGCACAAAATGAAGGATTCCTGTAATGATGAAAATGCTATCTGTCATGACTGTATCAATGTCAGTATCCTAATTGTGATATTGTATTATAGTTTTGCAAGATGCCACCCTTGGGGCAAACTGAGAAAAAGATACAGAGTATCTCCTTGTATTATTTCTTATAACTGCACGTAAATCTACCATTATCTCAAAAATGTTGATTAAAAACAAGATGAGGTAGAATTGACTAGTCAAAGAGAGGAGCCAAGACTAATTTAAGCAAAGAACAACGAATACAAAATCTCCTATGCTTTATTCATCCTATCATCATCCTTTATCTTCTATGTACACTCAGCAGTCCAGAACTATCTATTTTTAAATGTCTCTTGTATCCTTTTATTTCCATTCTCACATCTAGCATCGTAATCAAACAGTCATACTTTAGTACTTAGGTTAATCTGAAGAGTCTTTATTTGGTTCCATGATACAACCTTTTTTCCTCTATTTTTCTGCCAGCATAAAGTTTTCAAATATGGAAAGGGGGAAGCTAAATAGAGGTGTTCTTCTTTGGAGTGTGTTCCTAATCTGGTGTGGATCCAGCTTGAGGATGCAACAGACAGACCGTTAAATTGTATGTAAATGACACTGACAAATTGTTGGGTACCAGAAAAGTGTTTTTCTCCTAACTAAAATTAGGTCATAATAATATAATAATGGCAACCAAGATTTTACCAAATGTCATATATACATTTAATAAAAGTATAAGCAAGTAAGATCAAATTCCACAGGGAAATATTTTAACATTTCACTATTATATGTGTTGTTTGCTGTAGGTTTATTACAGATTTCCTTTATCAAATGAGAAATATCCCTTCTATTCCAAGCTTGCTGAGAGATTTAATCATGAACAGGTGTTACCTTTTTTCAAATGCTTTTCAGCAACTATTGAGATGATTATATGATTTTTCTCCTTTGTTAAATATGACTTACACTACTGATTTTCAAATACTAAACTAACCTTGCATTCCTTGGTAAATTTGTCTTTATGCATATCTCTGGGTTTAATTTTCTATTGTTTTATTAAAAATTTTATGTCTATGCTCATAAAGTTATTGGTTCATAATTTCTTTTCTAATAATGTCCTTGTCAGGTTTTGATATCAACTAATGCTAGCCTCACAAAACAAGCTGGGAAGTATTCTTTTCTCCATTATTTTCTCAAATAAATTGCATAACATTAGCAGCTTTTTTCTTAAATGTTTAGATAATTAATTAATGAAGCTATCTGGCTCATTAATTATTTATGTAGAAAGTTTTAATAATTACTATATTATCTGACCTTATCACTGCTATCCAACATTGTAACTAGAGGTCCTAGCCAGAGAAAAAAATTTAAGTCATACAAGGATCTAGAACCAGAAATATCATTTGACCCAGCAATCCCATTCCTGGGTATATACCTAAAGGAATCATTCTACTATAAAGACAAATGCATACATATGTTTATTGCAGCACTATTTATAATAGGAAAGACATGGAACCAGCCCAAATGTCCATCAATGATAAACTGGATAAAGAAAATGTGGCACATACACACCATGGAATACTTTGCAGCCATAAAAAGGAATGAGATCATGTCCTTTCCAGGGACATGGATGAAACTGGAAGCCATCATCCTCAGTAAACTAACACAGGAACAGAAAACTAAACACTGCATGTTCTCATTTATAAATGGGAAGTGAATAATGAGGACACATGGACACAGAGAGGGAAATATACACCAGGGCCTGTTGCAGGCTGAAAGCCTATGGGAGGGAACTTAGAGGTCTGGTCAATAGGTGCAGCAAACCATCAAGGCACACGTATACCTATGTAACAAACTTGCATGTTCTGCACATGTACCTTTTAGAAGAAATTTTTTAAAAAGAAAAGAAATTTACAAGGACACATATTTTTAACTCAAAATAAACTTTTCAATGCTATAAAAAATTGTCAAAGAAGTTAAACTGCCTTTATTTACAAAGGATGTAATGGTGCACAGAGAAAGTCTAATGAAAGATAAAGAACATAGAAGTGTACCTCATTTTATTGTACTTCAAAGATACTGTGTTTTTTACTCGCTGAAGGTTTGTGGCAACTCTGCATTGAGCAAGTCTATTAGCACCATTTTTCCAACAGCGTGTGCTCCCTTCATCTTTCCCTGTCACATTTTGGTAATTCTCACAGTATTTCAAACTTAATTTTATTATTACATTTACTATGATGATCCATGATCAGGGATATTTGATGTTACTACTATAATGGTTCTGGGGCACCACAAACCACTCCCATGCAAGACAGTCAACTTAACAAACGTTATGCGTGTTCTAACTGCTCCGCCTACTGTTTGTTCCTTATCTCACTCCCTCTCCTCAGACCTCCCTATTCCCTGAGACACAACAATAGTGAAATTAAACCAGTTAATAACCCTCCAGTAACCTCTAAGTGTTCAAGTGAAAGGAAGAGTCACACAACTTTCACTTTAAATCAAAAGCTATAAATAATTAAGCATAGTGAGGAAGGAATGTCAAAAGCCAAAACAAGCTGAAAGCTAGGCTCTTGGGCCAAGCTGTGAATACAAAGGACACATTCATGAAGGAAATTAAAAGTGATTTCTAGAGAATACACAAATGACAAAGTGAAACAGCCTTATTGCTGATATGGAAAAAGAAAGTTTGAGTTGTATGAATAGATCAAACCAGCCACATTTCCTAAGCCAAACCCTAATTCAGAGCAAGGTCCTAACTCTTTTCAATTCTATGAGAGCCAAGAGAAGTAGGAAGCTGCAGAAGAAAAGTCTGAAGTTAGCATGGATTGGTTTATGAGGTGTAAAATATGAAACCATCTCCATAACATAATAGCACAAGGTAAAGCAGCAAATGCTAACATATAAGCTGCAGCAAGTTATTCAGAAGATACAAGTAAGACGGTTGATGAAGGTGACTACACTAAAAGACAGATTTTCAGTGTATAATAAATAGCCTTCTACTAATAAAAGATAACATCCAGGACTTTCATAACTAGTGAAGAGAAGTCAATGCCTGGCTTCAAAGCTTCAAAGGACAGGATGACTCTATTTTTTTTTTAATTTATTTTTCACTTTTATTTTGCTTTTTATTATAATTTTTAATTGATACATAAAAATTGTACACGTTTATAGGGCATAGTGAGCTATTTTGATACATGTATACAATGTATAATGATAAAATCAGGGAAATTAGCATATTCATCACCTCAAATATTTATATTATTTGTGTTGGGAACATTCAAACTGCTCTTCTAGCTATTGGAAAATATACAACAAATAGTTGTTAATTATAGTCACCTTGTAGTGTTATAATCACTCTCTTCTTAGGAGCTAATGCACCTAGTGATTTTAAGATGAAACTAAAGCTCATTTACCCTTCCAAACATCCTAGGGCACTTCAGAATTATGCAAAATCTACTCTTCTTGTGCTCTATAAATGGAAGAACAAAGCCTGGATAATAGCATATCTGCTTATTGCATGGTTTTCTAAATATTTTAAGCCCACTGTTGAGACCTACTACTCAGGGAAAAAAAAAAAGACTCCTTTCAAAATATTACTGGTCATTCACATGACACCTACTTACCCAAGACCTCTGATTGTTTTCGTGCCTGCTAACACAACATTTCTTCTGCAGCCCTTGGGTCAAAAAGTAATTTTGACTTTTATCATGCAAGAAACACATTTTGTAAAGCTATAAGTACCATAGATAGTATTCTTCCAATGGATCTGGGCAAAACAAATTGAAAGCCTTCTAGAAAGGATTCATCATTTTAGATGCTGTGCCATGAAGAACATTTGTGACTCATGGGAGGATCTCAAAATATCAACATTTACAAGAGTTTGGATAACACTGATTCCAATCTGCATAGGTAACTTTGAAGGGTTCAAGATTTCAGAGGTGGAAGTAACTGCTACTAACTATTAAAACAAAGTAGTAGGTTAAATTTAAAATTCAATACAATTTACACTATCAAAGAAAAGAAACCGCTTATAATGCAGGATACCACTCACTGAAACTACAAAGTATTGGTGAGATAAATTAATGATGATCTAAATAAATTGAGAGAGATAATAGACTCATGCATTGCAAAACTAAATGTTGTAAATTTATTAATTCTCCCTATATCAACCTATAGACTCAAAGCAATTACAATCCAATTCTGAGCCAGCTTTTTAAGAAATTGATAAGCTGATATTAAAATTCATATGTGGACATAAAGGATTTTGAATTGCTAAAACATTGTGAAAAAGAATAACAAAGTTGGAGAACTTATGCTAACTGACTTTAAAATTTAACTAAGGATATCGTATTGGCATAAAGTAAACAAATAGACAACAAAATATGGAGTCCATAAATAAATCCACATTTATGTAAGTGACTTTTGACTTCTGTAAAAGGCACCAATGCAATTAAATGTGGAGAGAAACATCTTTTTGATAAATGTACTAGAAGAAGTAGATATGTGTATGGAAAAGAAATTAGTCTTGACCTTGTAATATACATGAAGATTTACTTGAGATGGATTATATAAACCCTAAATATATGTTAAAACTCTGAAGATCCTAGAAGAAAAGAGATTAAATCATAAACTTGAGATAGGCAAATATTTCTTAGACAGAATGCTACAATGCTAATGACAACAGAAAACATTGATAAAATAGGGCTTATCAATATTTTAAAATTCTGCTCTTTGAAAGACACCCTTTAAGAAATTGACAAGGCAAGCTACATTCTGGGAGAGAATATTCACAATTCTCCTATGAGAATCATAGCCATAAAAAGTAAGGAACATCTACGAAATCTATAAGAAGAGAAAGTAATTTTTTAAATGAGTGAAAAGACATAGAAACTTTACAAAATAAGATGTGTGAGTCACCAATAAACAGAAGAAAAGTTGTTCAACAGCATATTCATCAGAAAAATGCCATTTAAAACCACAATGAGTCACTACTACACACCCTTTAACATATTGAAGAGGTAAGTAACAGTAGAGCATTGGCTAGAACACAGAATATCTCATTCAGTGGTGAAGGGGTAGTGAAGAATGGTATAACCAATTTGGAAAACTGACCACTTCCCATAAAGTTAAATATGCACCAGGCTTACGCTCTAGCAATCCCATTCCTAAGTACTCACTCGAGAGACATTAAAGAAGATTGGCATAAAAAATTGTACATGAATGTTCATGGCACCTTCATTCATAATATTCCCAAACTGGAAACAACACAAATATCCATTGTGTGGCACACTCACACAATGGAAGACATAAACTGCTTGTACACACAACTCAGATAAATCTCAAAAGCATTACATGAAGCTAAATAATCCAGGCTCTTCATCCATGACCATGCAAAGGACATGAACCCATTCTTTTTTAAGGCTGCATAGTATTCCATGGTGTGTATGTGCCACATTTTCTTTACCCAGTCTATTATTGATGGGCATTTGGGTTGGTTCCAAGTCTTTGCTATTGTCAACAGTGCTGCAATAAACATATGCGTGCATGTGTCCTCATAGTAGAATGATTTATAATTCTTTGGGTATATACTGAGTAACGGGACTGCATCATTCTCAGCAAACTAACACAGGAACAGAAAACCAAACACCACATGTTCTCACTCATAAGTGAGAGTTGAACAATAAGAACACATGGACACAAGGAGGGGAACATCAGACACCAGGGCCTGTTGTAGGGTGGGAGGCTTGAGGATGGATAGCCTTAGGAGAAATACCTAATGTAATTCCTGGGTTGATGGGTGCAGCAAACCACTGTTGCACATGTATACCTATTGAACAAACCTGCACATGTACCACAGAACTTGAATAAAAAATAAATAAATCCAGGCAGAAAACAGTACCCACTGTACAATTCCATTTATATGAAGTTCAAGAACAGCTAATACTAAAATATAGTGACAGAAATCAGTGATTGACTCTATGAGTGGTGGAGGAAAAGGAGAGGTGAGGAACATGAAGAATTTTCTGGAAGAATGGGAAGGTGCATGAGGAACTTTCTAGAGTGACAGAATGTGTCTGTATCTTAATGGAGTTGCGTTCACAAGTGTATACATCTGTCAAAATGTATTGAACTTAGTATTTTAAATCATATTTTATTTATATAAATTATATCTCAATAAAAATGTGATAACTCTTATATGTTGATAACAACTGACATCATCTCTTTTCCTCCCTCTGGTCTTCCTCACTCCCCCTTTACAAGGTCCACCTACAGGACACAAGTTGAGGAAAGTGTGAGTTAAAATAAGATTTCCTCAGGTCTTCTCTTCATGCAAAATTCAGAATTTAATTTCTTGAGGATTGCTGTGGCATTTTTCTAGGCTGCCCATGAGAAAACCAGGAAAACTGTATATTTCTTATTCACTTTTCTAAAATCATCCCAGCACAAATGGTCATTTTATTTTAGAATGTAGCACAGCGAAATGTAAAACTAATGTCCTGATTTAGTGACATTGTTTTTTTAGCCAATGTGACAAATTCTAAATTATCTGAAACAATAACAGAACTAGGACTAAGATTTGTGAGAGCCAAGAATAGCTCTTAACTGAATGATGAAAATAAATTTCAACCCCCTTGTATGCCACGCTTAAAACAGAGCTGGCAATAAAAAACTTAAGCAACAGTTTTTTTCATCTACTTATCTTTACCCACCTTTTGGTAAAGAGTAGTAAAAGAGGCAGAAAATGTGTGAAAAAAAATGGACAACAAATTTCCAGTATTGAGACAGCCTGAAAATGTTTCCAATCTTAAACACCTCAAAGCATATCCCAGAGATGTGGCTGTATTTACTCCTTTTCTTATGAAAGAAGTGCTGCAAAAATCCAAAGGATGCCTGTAACTTTGAAATTGCAAGAGAACCAGATATTAAATGGGGATCACACTTTTGAATGTCTGGCCCCCTTGTCTTCAATGGTTTGGCTAATGAATTGCCAATACCCTGACCCAACAGACTGAAACCTTGATGTTTGCTTAAAGAAGATGACTGCTAAGATACCAAAATGGAAATAAATATACAAGCAAATCAACAAGAGGAAAGTCAAGCGCAGTGGGCTCATCAACTCTATTAAGCGTGACCCTTCTTCCTTCAGAAACTCAAGTATATATGGGCACCAGTCAAACAAGTAACATGCTTTCCACTCTTTGAAGCAGTAACATTTTTGATTAATCCTTTTGGCTGTTTGTTTCTAATAGTAGTAAAGAGGAAATAAAACAGACCATAAAGTAAATCCTGAGGTGCCCAGATGGAGAGACGTTTTAAGGACTATAGACATTAATACTCTGTCATCTAAGCTTGGAAGGAGGCACAGCTATAGTGGAACAATTTACTACAGTTCCCCACACATGTAGTTCTCAGCTTTCCATGACAGGCAGAAAGTGTCCATCATTAATGTAACTTGGCACTCCTCAGTCAACAGGGTCAGCTTGGGAAAAAGCTGTGCTCAGGAGGATGACTTCAATGACTTCTCTGGTCTTCTTTCAGCACACAACAATGAGTGCTTCTTCCTCCTTTGCCCTTAACAGACCCGTGTCCTGCCAGTCGCCTGGGAGAAATCTCATAATCAGTTTCACAGAGATGAGTAAATAACAGATAGGGTGTTATGAGTGTGTCATCAGATATACTTTTTTTTTTTTAAGGACAATCAATAGTATGTTTGCAATGAATAAATGATATAAAAGAATGTTCTTTATGTGAACTGTGAGACATGAATTGAGACTTCAGTTGTCTCCTCTCAATAGTGTAAGCCCACAGAGGAGAGGGAGGATGAAGATATTATGACTGTAAGGATCTCGCAGATTGTATTTTGCACGGATTTAGATTTCTAGCTCATCAGAGGGGTATTTACAAATAAGGTGGTAAAATAAATTTCACCTTCTCTCTTGAGCTGACATTGTCCTAACAGATCTTTCTTCCCTTCTTGGTCTTCTTAACCATCATGAACAACTATGATCCTATGGGAAATTCTTTTTTTCTAGCATCAAATAAAGCCTTCTGGAACAAATACTTCAGGGATTGAGAAGAGAATTGTGATTCACTTCTCGCATTGCAGTACTGACTTTGGCGGTGGGGTGGAATGCAGAGTAGGAATTCCCTCTCTCTCAGAACAGCTGACACCTCTGGGAGCAAGTAGATACTCACTGCTGCAGTGCAGTGGAACCCCATGCCCCAGATATCGTATTTGGCCAACTTTTCAAATGTATACTCAGGCATATTGGCTAATTATACATCAAGCCCTAGGAAGCAGAGCAGAGATTCACTAAGCCCCAGGCAAGGTTAAATAAAGCACATCCTGAACATAGTGAGGTTCAAGAAACATATTATTTACTTGCTCTAAGAGTATGGCATGTGAGTGAAACTTGAACACTTGCTAGTCATTCAAACAAGAGCAGCTGGAATTACAAATGAGTAATGTACAATGGGATGGAGACAGCACAGTACAGTAAACACAACGTCGATCTGAACGCATCCTCGAGCATCAGCTCTGTGACCTTGGGCAAGTAACTCTCTCAGTGTCAAATATCTCGATTATAAAATACCTTCTTAAAGGACTCTGTGAGGGTGATTAGCAAGATGTTATATGTCGGGGTGTCAAGACTGGGATCCCAGGTAGAGACAAGTTTATATAAATTGGGATTACAGCTGGACATAAGAAAGAAAATCTATGGTACAGATAAGGCCACACAGGTCAGTCTTCCCTGTGGAGCCTCTGGAGGAAATGAGCTAACAACTAGTCATTAGTGGGCAGGATGCCCAGAGCAGTCCAGGCCTGTCCAGAGCAGGAGCTGGAGAAGTAGTTATAGGTAGTGAAGAAAAGAAGGCAGACAGCAATCCCAGGAATTACAAAACTAGCAGGGCCCTCTGATTTCAGAGTAAGAGGTGATAATGCTCTGTCTAGTAAGGAACCTCAGTTTCCACCTAAATACCTCAGTAGATAAATAAGGGAAACCAAATCAACCCCCACTCCAGTGCCTACACAATGGCAGACATTTCATAAAGATAATTAGAATCATTACTAGGAAGTTTGCACTAAAATGTTGCACTTTTTATAGGTATAACATTGTCCCTTCATTCTTCCATTTGTATAGATAGGAGCAGCTGTACTTGTCCACTATAATCATAGTACTTGATACAGGGGCCACTGAGATCCTACCTAAGGAGTGGTTCCAGCTGCTTAGATGGAATGCACTAAAATATAAGATTTTCTTTCTGGAGATTAGAAGTGAGAGCATATCCACATATCAGCAGTATCCAACGATGTATTCAGCCATTTGTGCATTGCTATAAAGAAATACCTGAGAATCAGTAACTTATGAAGAAAAGAGATTTAATTGGCTTATGGTTCTGCAGGCTGTAGAGAAAGCATGATGCTGGCATCTGCTCAGCTTCTTGGGAGGCCTCAGGAAACTTACAGTTATGGTGGAAGACAAAATGGGTATAGGCATATCACATGACCAAAGCAAGAGTGAGAGAGTGGAGGAAGCACCATACACTTTTAAAGACCAGGCCTCAGGAGAACTCACTAACACAAAGACAGTATCAAGCGGATAGTACTGAACTCTTCATGACTCATCCCCATGATTTGATTACCTCTCACAAGGCCCCACCTCCAACACGGGGAATTACAATTCAACATGAGATTTGAGCAGAGACACACATTCAAACTATTCCACATGAGAATGCCACAAGATGTCATCCTTAGTACCTTCCAGCTCTAGTTAAAAGATATGTCATTGGCTACAACAGCAGGTTACCATCACTCAAGGAAATATTAAGCTCTCTGGAGTGCATATTTTCATACTAGGAATGTTCCCTCTGCCACTTATATTAAGGCAGATATTAATAACATAACATCTTTAAGTCGTTACAAACAAAACAGATAAATACCCAGAAGGATGTGTTTCAGTTCAACACCTCTTCAGAAAATGTGCTTTCCAATCCTCCACACTGCTCGTACCTGGTCATTCCGAGCCACTCTCGATACTAGTAACTTAAATCCAAAGAATAGCAAATAGTTATTAGCTATAATAATAACTAATAGTTGCTGACATTGCTGCAATCATCTAGGGATGGAATTGGTTCAGGCAGGCAACAAGAGCAAATGAACTTAAAAAAAATCCTGATACATGAGAAAAAGTAGAGATGGACTGTTTTTAGTTTTTCTTTCTCTTACATTATGATAGTGATGGGACAGATTTGACTCTATAAATAATTAAAAGAGCAGTGACCAAGTGAATGCTGCAGTCTCCACTGATATTTTATGGTATGATTCCATTAATTTAATAATAGAAGACAAATTATGGCTCCTTAGTTGACTAGTTTACTTTTTAAAAGAAGTAATTAAAACTCAAAAATCCCTCGGCTTTTGTCTAGACAGTTCTTCAAGTTTGTGTGTAACTTTCCAAAATCTAACAATAGGTACCAAAGGTTTACTTTCAAAATAGCTGAATACATGTTGGAAGGGTGAATAATTGTGGCAGTTTCTCGGCTCTCAGGTTCTTTCTTTTTTTAGTGACGGATTTTCATGATGAGAGGTCATTTTTGCCGTTTTTCTCTACATATAATTAAAGCCCTCCACCATTTTTATCTCTGAAGTGAGATCAATCACAGTATTCATTAAAATATAATAAATTTGCTTTGGAAGGTGGCTTCTGTATAAAAGGAAATTATCAATATCAATAACATAAAAAACAATACTGAGATACTACTAACCAGCCTTCTATCACAGGGGTGTTAGAGCTGACCGGGATCTTCCTGATCTCCCAGTCAATTCCATATCTGACATTCACTTTAGAAACTTTCAGAGAGGAAGAGACTGAGATTGAGAAAGAAATTGCTCAAGGTGACACAGCATGTTAGGGACAAGGCCAAGAATACAACACAGCAAGTGACCCAACAAATCAGAATACTGGTTTTCACCATGGCCCACTCCAATAATAACAACAACAATCTTGTGTTAAGTGTTTATGCTGTTTATAAAGTCCTTTACAGACATTACTTCCTTTATCCTCATAAAAATCACCATTTTCTTATCATATCCAGAACTGAACTCTTTCTCCTCTCCCTTTTCACTTCTGTTCCTTGTCTATGGCAACCAGTCTCAGTCCCACGATGATTCTCTCTATTGCCCAAGCCAAAGAACCTTGAAATCATTCTTGATTCACCTCCTCCTCACATCCTGATTTTCAATCCATCGCCAAATCCCAACAGCTGTGACTTCAAAAAGTATCTCAAATCTGACTACTTCTTCCTTGTCCAAGTCCAAATGACAATTTCTCTAGCCTAGACTGCAGATGCCTGGCGTGTATTAGATGTTAGATAAATACTGGCTGAATGTTGAATGCACAGTCTCCTGATTGGTCTCCTCCCCAGCCTATCCCTGCCTCCTTCACTGTCTATCACTGTAGTCCAGTGAAAATATAAAGTAGTTCATATGCCCTCTTCACTCAAAAGCTCTTAATGCATTCTCATCACACCTAGAATCAACCTTAAATCTAATCATCTTGCCCACTTAGCTCTAGTGACTTCTTGCTGGTCTTTGAGCATTCCAAGCATTCTCTTGCCCATAACTTCCACATTACCAAAAACCAACAAAAATGTTTTTGAAACATCAATTACCTTGCCTTCCACAAAACATTCATCTTCCTGGTTTCCTCCTAACCATCAGATTCTTCTGTTTTCCCTGGTAGGCTCATTGTCCTGAATGTGGCTAATAACTGTTGCAGTTCTCCACTTCTCATCCACACCCATTCCTGAATTTGTGAATCTAAATTTCTCTTCCAGAGTCCAGATTCATATATCCAGCTGCCTCTTCACATTTCTTTTACATGACAAATACATGTTCAAAAACAAATAGGTGATCCATGCTCCTAATCAAGCACTTATTTTAAAAAATGATCCAATTCATAAAAGCTGGATACTCTTTTAGCATTCCCTATCTCTGTAAACAGCACCCCCATCCATTTTATTATACCACGCAGAGTTCTGTGTTACCTTAAACATCTTCCTCTTCCTCACCTCCTCACCTCCTCATATCAATGAATTCTATTAATTCTGCCTCTCGTCCTCAAACTGTCCACCTCTCTCCATCTCTACCACAAATATCCATCTAAACTACCACTATTTCATCCAGATGGTTGAACTGACAGTCTGTGTCCACACGGATAGTTCTCCACAAAACAACTATAATAATGTATTGAAAAAGCACATCTGGTCATGTTACAGCCCTTGATTCAAGCTTCTCAATAGCTTCCCATTGCTTTTAATTCCTTAAAATGACCATCAAAGCACTGCCTGATCTAGCCCCTGCCTGCATCCTCCCTCTTAGCTTTTATAGCACTCTCCCGCACTCTGTCCTTCGGCCATATCTGTCTTATTTTTAAGCTCCTTCCACTGAAGATTCTTTGCAAATGCTGTTCCCTCTACTAAGAACACTGTTCCCTCCCACTGTTACTCAGGTAACTCACATTCGTCTTTTAATTACTAGCCCAGGGGCCATTTCTTTAATGAAACCTTCCTTCACTCCCCTACCCTCTGACCTAGAGTTTGGGACTAATTTACAAATTTCAGCTTTTCCAAAGGTAATATACAGAGAGAGCCAACTGGCTCAGAGTCGCAAAGAGTAATAAATTGTAAGATTTATTGCTGATAGTAAGCAGTCAACAAATATTATCTCCTCTCCTGCAATGCTACCCACCTCCTGTGTTTGCGTAAGACCTAGGATATTGCCTTAATCTATATTTTGGGAAATAAAATAAAAACAGAATGACCCTTTCTCTCCACCTCTATAAAAAATAATTTAGCTAGCATGTGGGAGCCCATAATTCTTCAATGAATTTCACTTCTGAATTATTATGCCAGTTTTTATTAGAATACACAAATTCCAGTGACCTGAGCTTCATTTTTTCAAATTGCTCCAAGAGATATTGTCAAGTTTTATAAGCACTCTGAGAACCAGGGAGGTAGAGAACAAGAAATATCTACAAAACTAAAGAAAGCTAAGAGAGGTCAAATCTCCTATCAGCAAATATCACTGTGTGACCAAGAAAAGGCTCACAATATTAGGCAACACTCATTTAGTAGAATAGCATTCATTTTAGAATAAAAATGTAGATAGTCACTTGTGGCTTGTTGTAGTAAGATGTGATCTACATAGCGACTCATTCTTAATAAACAAAAATCAAAAACAGAATTCTGAGTTTACTTACAGGTGACGGATGCAACAGAATCCTAAAGGTCTTAGTTGCCTCTAAGTGTACTTGAGTTTTAGAATTTATTTTCTAATCATTCAGCTCTTACAGTTCACTGCTCTTTTACAGATCACCATCTTGGACAGAAAATTAGAGTGTGGGTGTATGTGACCATGCTTGACATTAGTAAGACTTTCAGTTTTGCATTTGTGTATGTGTACTATAAAAACATTTATATGCATATGTGGACTCTGTGATATGAAAACCATAATAATGGTCCACTGGAGTATGGTGCTTCTTTCTTTCCAGCACAGTCCCTTTCTGCTAGCACAGTCACCTCTGGAAGCAATTCACATGAGATTAATCTAGGGGACATGAGAAATTGGATTAGGAAAATGGCTCCCCAATCTTAAGAATTATATTCTTTCTTCTTTTCCTATAATCAGTTCATGTTTAGGAGAGAGAATTTCATCTCCTGGGAAATTGTACTTGGAATCACACTAACTGGTGTCCTCTTCTACTGTGACTGCAGGTTGATATTCAGGAAAGAAAATGGCTTCTCCTGGTAGAAAGTGGTATTGAGAGAATGGAATCATCCTTCTTAGAAGTGGAGAAGCTAAGTGTGCCAAGGAGTAATCCCCAGAAAGGTCATCTATGTAGCCTTCATGTATTATGCAGAGATATAAATTTTAAACAACTACTGGCTTGGCTTCCAAAAATAAATAAACAGATTTTAAAACATTGCTTGCAAAAGAGTATAAACAATCCCTAATTTGCAAACACTTAATTCTATCAGATATATGGAATGCGTTTATAACCCCATCATCTATGAAGATATATATATGTATATACATATAAAACCCTGTATCTTCTTCCCTTTTCCTACTACTAATATCTCCTCTTCCAACACAGAGAGGAAAAAAAATAGAAAGCAAAATAAAACATGAACTTGTAAATAGAAAGTACAAAAGAAAAAGAAAAAATTTAATTAAAAAGGATGAAATTTGTGTAAAGCAAGAAAAGCATAGTGATCTGAGAATCAATTGCAGTTGTTCTATTTCAAATTACATACTTCAAATATATTCCCTTTACACTTTCTCAGTCTTTTTCTGTATTTTCTTCTGCTGCCTAGAATCCTACTAATTAATTAAAGACATTAGGATTGTCAAGTCTCATTTTTGAAAGTGACAATGTATCTAGGAGGATTAAGAAAAAATTGTAATTTATTGTGATTGAAGGTTATTAAAAAATGAGCATTTATTTTTTTCTGGAAAACAGAATAAACTATAAATAATCACTTTATATCCAATCTGCATACATTTAATATTCAGAGCTTTTTCTTTCCTTGTTTTATACGAATTTTTCTAGAGTTGACATTACACTATTTTCAACTTGAATTTTCTCCTTAGCATTTAAACTTATGCATTATTCCCTGTCATTGAAAAGTCTTCATAAACATAGTTTTTAATGGCTGCATAATGCTGCATTGTATTGTATAATGCACAATTTACTTAACCACTCTTCCAATGTTGTATATTTAGGTAGTTTTCAATATTTTATTATTGAAAAGAAAGCTGCTGTGATTAATATCTTTATGCAACAATCGCATTTCAGTACAGTTTCTCAGGCTGGAATCTGAAAGGAGAAATTTGAGGGTCAGAGGTAGATTGCTTCCCATCTCACTGTACTTGGGTTCAACTGTCTGAAGTATGGGCCACTCTCAGGCATAAGACAGGCTATAGCTAATCAAAGTGGAGCAAAAAATAGATGAAAGTGAAAGAAGGAGTGCCAAAAATTGAGAGATGGAGAGAAAGGTGAAAAGATGCCAAAGATACACTTCAACCTATTGCAAAATTTTGTCTTGGGCTGGCCCTGCATAAGAAAAAAGGACCTTTATTCTATTTTCTTTACACATGATCTCCTGTTTTCTGTATCTAGGTCTTGGGCTAAAAATGTCACTGCTCTAGGTCAGCCATAATATTACAAGTTAAAAAGTAAAAAGTGGTGTTTGCTTGTATGGTTATATGCATTCCAAATTCAGAACAAAGAACTAAAATCTAACAGCGAGGCAAAATATGAAATACTTAAAGGCAAAATTTCAGACAAGTGATTGGTTCAAACATTGGCCCAATCACTTGTGACCATAAGGAAAATACTTAACTTCTTTAGGCCTCAATCTCCTCATCTATGAAATAGGCACGATTAATCCCATAAGATTATTGTGAGGATTCAATGAGTTAATGGCAGAAGGTGTTTAGAATGTTTATAATATTGCCTGGGATATACTAAGCACTAGAAAAATATTTGTTGTTATTATCATAAATAAGTTTGGAGAAAAACATTTTATCTATAAGTTGAAATCAACCTTTTCAGTATGGAGAGAATGTTGACAGAGAATAAACTAGAATAGTAGGAAATCTTTTTTTTTTTTACAATAGTATTACAATATGGTAGAAGAAAGGTTATGTTTTATTTTATGTAATATTTGGCAAACTAGAACAAAAATTGTTAAAAGCTGACCTTGCAAAGTATTGCTGATCAATGGTACTGAAGTCAAGACATAAATTCCACCAAAGACTACTGGATAATCTTTGTGTTGATCACTGTAAGAAATCATTCAGTCTTCAGACTCAAAGGATAACTGAAGTTAAAATAGTAAATATACATCAGCAGCCAAGAAGCCTGGGATATATTTCAACCTTAAAGACCCAGACAAGTTCATTTCAAGATGACATGTGAATTTGAAACAAGTCACATTCCCGGATTCATCTTAAACAAACCAGCGAGGTATTCCAGTGAGGCCTGTATTAATCCAGTTGACAGAATGTGAAGTAGAAGCTTAATAAAGCCAACTAACATGGCCAAGGTCACCAAAAAAAAAAGTGGAGGCAGGGAGAAAAATATTCTTGTGACCACACAGGCATCTCCCTCTGGCAGAAGTGCCTAAACCCTAGAAAAAATAATTAATTGGAAGAATATAAGAGAAGAGACTGTGCTTACTGCATTACACAAAACAGGTACCCTCGGGAAATTCTGGCTGATGAGGAGGAGACACTCTAGGTTGAACTAATTAAGTACCTAGAAAAGAATTTCCATTTCCAAATTTGTCACTCCAAATGAGACTGTGTGTCGCTTGCTTATGTGACAAGAGTGGTATGGGAGAGCACAGCAGTGATACAAACCCAGACAGTGCCTTGTCTGAAATCCCACAACACTCTCCCAACACTTTTTTTGTAGGTACATAGTAGATGTATATATTCATGAGGTACATGAGATGTTTTGATACAGGCATGTGATGTGAAATAATCACATCATGGAGAATGAGGTATCCATCCCCTCAAGTATTTGTCCTTTGAGTTACAAACAATCCAATTGCACTCTTTAGATTATTCTTAAATGTACAATTAAGTTATTATTGACTGTAGTCTCCCTGCTGTGCTATCAAATAGTAGGTCTTATTTATTCTTTCTAACTACTTTTTGTACCCATTAACCATCCTCACCTCCCCAGTCACCAGCCCCCACTACCCTTCCCCAGCCTCTGGCTACCATCCTTCTACTCTCTATGTAGAAGAGTTCAATTGCTTTGCTTTCTGTATTCCACAAATAAGTGAGAACATGTGATATTTGTCTTTCTGTGCCTGGTTTATTTCACTTAAAATAATGACCTCCAGTTCCATTCATGTTGTTGCAAAAGACAAGATCTCCTTCTGTCTTATGGCTAAAGAGCAGTCAGTTGTGTATAAGCACCACATTCTTTATCCGTTCAGCTGTTGATGGACGTTAGGTTGATCACAAATCTTAGCTACTGTGAACAGTGCTGCAACAAACATAAGAGTGCAGATATCTCCTTGAGATACTGATTTCTTTTGAGTTATACCCAGCAGTGAGATTGCTGGATCATATGGTAGCTCTATTTTTAGTTTTTGGAGGAACCTCTAAACTGTTCTCCATAGCCAACACTTCTTGCATCAGGCCTACCTGTAGATCAAGAGAAAGTGTTCGCAATATGGTATTGCTTCCAATAAATCAATGGTAAGGACTACATCTTTAACTCCTTTGCATCACTTTCAGCATCTAAGCACAGTGTCTTGCATGTAGCAGATACTTCACGAGTAAGAAGTGACGAAAAAAGTCCTCTAATTTTGAACTGTTTTGTCTGTTTGGCCAATTCCATCCCATATAGTCATTTTTAATAAATTTAAGTAAGAAAACTTGGTTGCTCACATATTCTCGAAGCAAACACTTCAATCTGCAAAGCGGTTATGCTGAGGCTTCAGCCAATTTAGTGTTTTTCCACAAAAGCTTGGGCTTGTTGGTGGCTGTGTATTTAAACATTATCCTAGGGCAGTTTTTGTTCTCTCCAAACCAAAAAATGCTTTCTCCCTCTTCCTCTTTTCCTCCTACACATTTAACTATTGTGCCAACTAGTAAGACTTGGTTCAGGAAAAAAAAAATGTCTTAAGGATTCAAACACGCTGGATCTTGATTTGTCAAAGTGCAAGGGATACAGAATTTCAACCAAAGTAGTTATCATCAAGAGGCAGCACAAATTATCCTTCTGTGGTCTGTCCCCATGCTGGGTATCTGTGGTAATCTGATTGCTTGATTGATAACATCAACTGATTAAAATTTATTTTTCCAGTAACCTCCAGCTCTCATGATATTTTGCTATTCTTCTCTCTTCTTTGGAATTCGTTCCATTTATCTGATAAAAAATAAAGATACTATTTATTAAGTACCTACAGGTATTTAACATGGCTCTTCAGTATATCTGGGCTCATCCAGGCTCACAGCAAGCATGAGAGGTAGGAATCATCACAGTCTCAATGCATACATAAAGAAAGATTAATGCCCCTCAAAGGATCTTGCCCAGCAAACTACAGGTCCAGGATTCCAGCTTGAATTTTTCTCATGGTCAGGACGATGATGTTTTCATCAATAAAACGGTCTCACTTTTTGGGGGGGACAGTGTGTACTCCTATTACCTCCAGCTTAGCATAGAAAATATAGAGATGTCTCTTCTAAGTCCTACTGTCACCTAAACCTAAACTTGTCCAATCTAACAGTTTATATCACTTTGAAATTATATTTGCAAATCACATCACCCACATCTGAACCACCAAGTTTTACACTGGCCACTACTACTCCTACATCCTGCCATTCTGCCTGCTCAGCAGTTAAAGCACTTTGAACTTATCAGGTATCCTCAAATCAAATGTGTTTGTGCAGGCCGTTCCCTGTTTGGGGGGATAAGCATGGCCATCTACTATTTATCCTTTAAGCCTTCCTCTTGCACCAGCTGCTCAGCAGATTTCAAACATCTTTATTCTAATAGTCATAAAATAAAAACCAGATCGTGCATTCATCTACCTATTTCTCTTAACTCCACCTGTGAAGTTTTCTTCTTCATTCTCTAATTCCTGAAAAATTCTGACAAGCAGTAACTCTGCAATTCATTATTCAATTCATTAAAAATTAATTGAGTTAGTTATACAATAATAGTCCCTCCCTTTTCATTCCTACTATGAAACCTCAATGTTATTTTTCAGAAAATAGATTGTTTAAGGTTTCCATTTTGTTGAAAGTTAGAAAATTCTAAGGACTCTTTGTTAAGCCATGATGTCACAGAGACAAAAAGCTAGCTTGATCTGAAACACTACTCAATGAATAAAAGCAACTCAATTCTGTATTTTATTTTTTCTTCTGCTTTACAAGGAAAATACCAAAAGTTATTACTACAGTATTCACAGTATAGAATAATACATCTGTGCAAAGCAAGAACACAGCTTCCTATGTGTGTTTCAGTTAACACAGTACCATATAGAGCAAACACTGCCTTACTAAAGATTCAAAACCCATGGACTTGGAAGGGTCTATGTGAGTGAGAAGCCTTGAGACATCAAGTTCATTAACTGCATGATAAGCCAGCCTCTGGAGACAACAGAAAACAGTGATAAATCCCCAGAAAACTGAGCACGCAGGGAGCAAGCTGAAAGTAAACTTTCCTGCTATTGGGTTGGGTGCAGGGCAGAGCTCTGCCATTGTGATCCAATGTGCCAGTGAAAATACAGAAACCAGAGGAAGCCAATAGGTGACAATAAGGCAGCTAGAACATTTTAGAGAAAAACGTAAGTTCCACAAAGTGGTTATGAACGTACTTTTAGGTTCCCATTTCCATGTATACTGGCACAGTGTATCATGAAGAAAAGACATTCCATCATTTCTGGTCCCTACCCAACAGACTCTGGACTACAGATGAACAGGATTAGGACAAGTAGACAAACAGCTGGCTGCACACTCTTCATATCTAGGACAGAGCTTAGACCAGAGGCTCAGAATACCATCGTGCAACTTTTGATAACACCTGCACTGGTGTATTACTCTAGAGTCAGTTCTGCTAACTCTGACCTGAGGTTGACCAATAAGAGATAACCAAAATGCAAATGAATCTCAGAAAAATACTTTTAATAACTTTAAAAGATTTGAAGATGTACTCTGACTCTTCTATTTAATTTGCATGTTCACATTGTGAGGATATAAGATTTTAATGCTATGGACATAGCATTTTTCTTTACTATTCCTCAGCTTCAAAACAAAGCTTTTGTCCAAGGTAAGGCACCAAGTTTTACAAAGCTACAATGTTCTTACAGAAGCTTGAAGGTGGAAGTCATATAAAGAATAATTCTCAGTGCTTTTGTCAATAATTTTATTATTCTGGGAAGATGAAAAACCATAGTTTTTGTGCCTTGGTACAGAAAGGATCTGCTGGAGTTTTAAAGCAAGACTTTCCAACATATTCAAGCCACAGACCCTTTAAATTTTCTCCCATATTTACCATAAATTGTTGTTTATAAGAAAAAGTACATATCAAGCAATAATTTTTCCTGGATGTGTGCCTGTGCATGTACATACACACGTGCGTATTAAACAATAAAGAGAAAAAATTACCATTTATAGATTATGATGACCATGGTAACAAGTCTTACTATACATACAATTTCAGCCAAACTCAAAGACACTTGGCACTTGAGTTTGTTGTAATATAATAATACTATCAGCAATGAACTATTATATAGTTCTTATTATCAGCAGGCAACAGTACATACTTGAACTCACTGAACTCTGATACACTGCGGTCATACAATAGGCATGGAGCTATGCACTAGCCTACAGTGATTAGAGCCAAGTAGAACAGCTAGGAAAAGACCCCTTCCACTCTCCTGCTGAATATTATTCTTTCCATGTGCTGGTGAATGTCCTGTGTCTCCCACTTTGCCAAATGGATATTTTTGTTGTAGTCATCCTGCCCCTTTTCCTCACTACATTTTGGGGACAGCGGAAGATGTGAAAGAGAGACAACTTGTCTTTTTAATTCAGAGATTGCAAGACTGCAAGAAAGCACATTCACAATGGATGGAGAAGATTGCATGCTGCCTGGAGATATGTTATTTGAGCTCAAAGCAGTGATGGGACTGGACTTTCACCCTTAATAAAGGGGTCCTAGGTATAGAAGAAAGATTTAAATGGGTATTTGGTAACTAGATGGATAAAATGGTTAGCTATTCAAAACATGTATCTCTTTTTGTTTTGTACACACAGCTAGGCAGCACTTGCCATCTCATTACCAGTTAGTGAGGCCTATGCCACTGAGTTATGTCAATGGCATATGGAGGAAAATGCAGGCCTTGCCCATGAAAATCTCCCACATGTGCAAGCCCCCATATTCTTTCTCCTCTCACAGAGACCTTAGAAGCCGCATGTTGAAAACAGCAGAACCACCGGATTCAAAGATACAAAGTACCTGAAATACTGCTTGAAAATGAGCTGCTACTCATAGGTGATCTCATTTTTCCCCTTACTTGAGCAAGAAATCAACATCTATTATTAATCTACTAAGACCTGGCATGGGGGAGGGTTATCTAGCATTGCAGCTAGCATAAACGGAACTAATACAAGAATAATAGGGAAAAGTTATAGTTTTTAAGGAAAAGGAGGGAAATCTAATCAAGTGTTAATAGGTCGAATGTTTTCCATAGAAGGCAATAGCTTTTGTTAAAAAAAAAAAAAAAGTCTTAAAATGTTGTCTGTTGTTGCTGGTTCCCATATCATTCCTATTTTCCTCTTTTTATTTTAATGCACAATATGTTTACAAAATAATGTATTAAAATGTATATAAAATTTGAAGAACATCATATGTTCAAATATTTTTCTACTATCACTTATATTAAGAAATGGAACAATACATTTGTAGATAGCATGACCTTTTCCAGTCATAGCCACTGCTTCCCTCCACAGGTGCCATTATTCTGAATCTGTTTTAATCATTCTAAAATTCTCCATAGTTCTACCACATACGAATGCATTTCAAAACACTATGTTGCTGAATTTTGCTTGTTTTGACCTTATAGAAATGGAATAATTTGTATGGGCTTTTCTGCTACTTGCACATTCTTCTTAGCACTTGGTTTTGAAATTCATTTGGATTGATGAGTAATACTGCAGTACAGTTATTTTAAACAGCTATATAGCACTCCTATCTACTTGCCAATCTATCAGTCTATTGCTTAATCTATGGATCCTGCTTTTAGTGGATGGTTGTAGTTTTTTCAGGTTTTTGCCATTACAATAATTCTAGGAATATTGGTATACATGCTTCCTGGTGAACATTTACAGGAGTTTATAGACAGTATATATAGGTTTGGTGTGATTAACCTATAAACAGGTATATCTTCAAACTTTATAGCTAATGCCAAATTATTTCCAAAGCAACTGTATACCCAAAAGCAGTATTGCTTCTCATCCTACCCAAAACTTATTATTGTCATAATTCCTAGATTTTCACCAATATTAGATGAGAAATAATCATCTTAGTATGGTTTATTTTTCATTTTCATGATTACTAATGTTCAGCACCTTTTCATGTTCATTGGCCATTAGGATACTTTTTCTGAATAATGTCTGTTGAAGTATTTTTCAGTTTGCTTTTATAAGTTATTTACTATGACTGACTTTTACATGTTCCTTATGTATTCTGGATATTGTTCCCTTGCAGGTTAAATGTATTCCATTTCTTTTCTGTGGCCTGTCTTCTCATGTTTTTTGTTGTTGTTTTTCATTTAAAAAGTTAATGGATTTACTTATTTATGTATCTTTAACTTTTATTTTAGATTCAGGGGGTTCATGTGCAGATTTGTTATCTGGGTATATTGCACGATGCTGAGCTTTGGGGTACAAATGATTATGGCACCAAGGTGCTGAGCATAGTATGCCACAGGTAGTTTTTCAACTCTTCCCCTGTTCCCTCCCGCCTCTAAGAGTCCCCTGAGTGCTGGACACTGCCTCACGCCTATAATCCTAGCACTTTGGGAGGCTGAGGCAGGCAGATCACAAGGTCAGGAGTTCAAGTCCAGCCTGGCCAGCATGGTGAAACCCCATTTCTACTAAAAATACAAAAATTAGCTGGGCAGCATGCACCTGTAATCTCAGCTACTCAGGAGGCTGAGGCAGGAGAATTGCTTCAACCCAGGAGGCAGAGGTTGCAGTGAGCCGAGATCATGCCATTGCACTCCAGCCTAGCTGACAGAGCGACACTCTGTCTCAAAAAAAAAAAAAAAAAAAAAAAAGTCCGCCGAGTCTATTGTTACCATCTTTATGTCCATGAGTAGCCAGTGTTTAGCTCCCACTTGTAAGTAAGAACACCTGATATTTGGTTTTCTGTTCTTACATTAATTTGCTTAGGATAATGGCCTCCAACTACATCTGTGTTGCTGCAAAGGACATTATTTCATCCTTTTTTATGGCTGTGTAGTATTCCATGAGGCATATGAACCACACTTTCTTTATCCAATCTGCTGTTGATAGGCACGTAGGCTGATTCCATGTCTTTGCTACTGCGAATAGTGCTATGATTAACACGTAAGTTCACGTATCTTTTTGGTGAAATGATTTATTTTCTTTTGGATATATACCCAGTATGGGATTGCTGAGTTGAAACACTTTCCATCTCACTCAGAGTAACATCCAGAGTTCTTGTCTTAACTTTCAAGACTTTACCAGATCAATTGCTCACCATCCCTCTGCCTTCATCTACTACTCTTCCTTTTGCATTTGTTAACATCAGAGCCTTTGTGGTTCCCCTCTCTCTTTCTCTTTTTGTCTCTCACACACAAACACACACATTCTCACACTCATACACATCAAATTCCAAGTTACCCTCATGGAGAAGGGAGAGTTATTTGCAAATTGTCAAGCTTTGCAATTTTTTGTTAGTAATTAAAGAAATCATGGGCATTTTGCTTAAGTGTGGCCTTTTTTTTCTTGCCTATCATTTTTTCTTATTTAAAAAGAGTAAGAATTATAGAAAACATTGCTGAACTCTATTTTTAGCTCTGCCCTGAGGATCAACAGGTGTCTCTAATTACTCATAATGCAAGACAACTGAAGGCTTACTTAAAGAATCCCTTTAGAAAGTAAAAGCAGGATACCATGTGCTATAGACAAAATCTAAATTAACATTTCAATATAGAGTTAAAAAATGAAATCAAAATTAACAATGAATAATACACCTTTACTTTAAAAGAGGCATCTCAAACATTACGTGATTTCACTCTTCAGTCCCATGTATGGGTTTGGTCAGCTCATTTAAATACTATCATAACAATGGTAGTAAGAGTGTTTGCATTGCCTAATATATTTTTATATATATAAAGAAAGAATAGAGAGAAGGGAAAACAAAACACTTAACATAAAACAGCCTATTTTTTTTTTCCCACAAGGCAAATGGTAGCAACTGCAACAGCCTTAAACATTTATAACTAACTAAATATTTTATGAGATGTACTAAGAAGGTTCAATCCATTTCTTAAGAATGATAGCCTGGTCACACAGTCTCTCTCAGAAGGTAGTGCGTATGTCTTTTTATTTTGAACTGGAATTTTCATCAAAAAGTTAAGGAAAGCTGAGCAAAAGCGCTGCCCTATATAATCCCAACTCTTTTATTCAAAATACTAGCTGGCTTTTTTTCTAACAGTTGTATAGAGAACAAAATAGCTATAAGAATAAAGTACAAATTGAAAAAAACACTCTCATGCAACCGACAATACGAGCATCAAAAGAAGAGAAATTCTCACTCTCAGTAAGCAGTGTACAATATTAACATTTAGATGTTATGCTCCCCCCAAATGTCATTGCACCATTTTCTTGCTACTCCATGTCTCCACGAAATCATCAAATGCCTTCCTTGTACAATCTTCACAACAATGTTTTAGCACACAGAGGAGTAGTTGCACATTATTAATATTTATGAACCTGGAAAAGTCAGTATAGCTTGTCTTTCAGAAAGGCCACTCTGCCTAGACTCTTGCTATCAAAAAAGTAACAAAGTTAGCTCAGAATCACTTAGTAAAATAACCTGAAATAAAATATATTTAGATTGAAAAGGGAAAAGGGGAGCTGAAATATACAATATAAAAAAAATGCTAAACCAAGCAGAATACATTAATCAGAATAACCTTTTAGAATTAGTGTTGCATTACCAACTCCAGTATGAGATAATGTTCTATGAATGTATCAAACATGATGAAAAGGCCTGAGTAGTCACATAATTAGTTTGCAGCATGAAGAACACCCATGACAAATTCTAATGCTTTATCAGACCTGGCTTTGCCCATCCTTCAAAGAGAAAGAATAAAGGTAATTTCATGGTAGTAGAACCAGAAATACTACTAGTGAAATTGGGAAGACAAATGTCTTTGCATCTGTGTTGGTGTATCTTACATGCACACTTACAAACATATACACATATGTGCACACCACACACACATATGTGCACACCACACATACATAGTTATTGGTTGAATTTGGTCCCCAAAGGAGGTGTTTAAAGTCCTAACCCCCAGTACCTCCGAATGGGACCTTATTTGGAAATAAGTTTGTGGCAGATGTAACTAGTTAAGATGAAGTCATACTGGAGTATGTTAGACCCTTAATCCAATTTGGCTGGTGTACTTAGAAAAAGATGGAAATGTGTACACAGAGACAGAGTCATACAGGAAGACACCATCGGATGACAGAGGCAGAGATCGGAGCGTTCCAGCTATAAGCCAGCAAACACCAAGGATTGACAGACATGACCAGAAGCCAGGGAGAGGCAAGGAAGGATCCGCCAGAACCGCACAGGGAGCATGGCCCTGCCAACAACTTGATATCGGTTTCTGTTGTTTTTAGGCCACCCAGTTTGTGGTTCTTTGCAACAGCAGCCTTAGGAAATGCATACATACGTACACCGATTTCACTGAAAGACCTGGAAAGAGAGGCCTAATAATGGTATGATAATAATGTATATTATCATACACAGTTCAGAAAAGCCTAGTTTAAAAAAATCAATGTATGCTTTGAGAATAAGAAATTATAATTGACTGTAAATACCCTGATTTTTGTCATGAATATCAGTGCAGCAGGGCATTACACATGCATCGAATAGTGATAGACACTCAGCTATGTAAGAACCCCTGCTGACTTGAAAATGAAGTCAAGCTCTTCCCTCTGAAAGGCAGATGAGGGAAAGCGCTACAATAACTACCACTTATTCTCTAACCGTCTAAGTTACTCTTGCAAAAGGCTTTTCAGTAATGAGATCAATTTCCTGCGTAAACATTTTCATTCCTCCATGACCACTATGAGGACTTTGGTTACAGGCCTCATCCTCTTCCATCTAGATTTCTGCAATATCCTCCCTACTGGTTTTACCCTTTCCAAATCCAACCTGCTCACTGCCATATGGCTGCTACCCTGTTATTTAAAGCTATTAAATGACCTCTATTTGTGTAAAGCTCTGTTTCCTAAAGCATTAGTCAGGTAGAATGTTAATGTATATAATATTGAATAAAATTCTCAAGTTCAAAAGAAATGAAAAACTCTAGCTTTAAAAAAATTAAACATAGTTCTTTACTGAATGACTCAGAATCTCTAATGTCCGTGAACAAATTCCAAAAGGAAAGGCCAGTGAGCAATGTTTTCAAAACATAATGAACCACGGAACCCTTTCTTGTCAAATCGTAGGGGACTACATGCCACAGAGCAGAACTTAAGGGACTATTTCCCTCAGGCATGAGAAGATAGTCTATCTAATTGATCTAAATCATACAGGCTGCTCCCATCCAAGTTATTTACATTATTCTAAAAGAGTAGGTTAACCTTCACATCCTCTGATAGGCAGCTTACCAGGTGATTTAACCAACAGAAAGATACATTTGTGTCATAAATGGGAGATAATTTTACCTTAGAGAAACTGCTAGGCAGGAGAGCAGTACCAAAGAGTCTGTCCTGGGAGTCGTTCACTCATTCATTCATCTGTTCAATAAGCCAACATTTATTGTGTCCCTAGTAAGTGCCAGGCCGTTTTCAGTCTTTAAAATGCAATTCGTGGTCTGAACCTCTAGAGAACATAGGTAAATGATGCAGTCAAGTGAAAATTCTTAAAAAATTACAATATAACATAATCCTGTAATGGAAGAACAGAGCCCTGGGTAATCACATAAGAAGGGCCACATAACATAGCCTGGGATTTGGGGGAATATCCCAGATGAAGTGGCATCTACACTGTGCTTGGAAGGATGAATTGGAGGAAAACCAAGTAAAAACACTGGAGAAGGTATATCAAACTCTTTATCTCACACCACTTCTAGGCCTTCAGATACCCTAAAACTGGAATAAAAACTATGTTGTGCCTCTAGTTTCAACTCTAACAAGTTTGGTGTCTTTACTAGAAGTCTGAGAAGAATTCTTGGACCCAGCGTTGGCTTAGAGGGAGAGAGTTCTATAATCTCACAGTGATGCCTGCCACTGGAAAGAGACAGAACCAAAACCACCTATTTGTCCAACAAGCACTAAAGATTTTACATTTTATTAACAATGGGTCTGAGGTAATAGGACTGAGAATTGTGTAACACAGTGACACTGTGGGAGAGGGCAACGTGTGTGTATATGTGTGTACATACATACATCTATATGACAAACAACAACTGCTACTTATCTGCTTGAGTTATATATTAATGAGGAATAGCCTTGTCATAGAAAATATTGAACAAATATTGGTGGAGTGGTGTTTACTTCATGTAAAGTATTTTATTAGAGCAAGAGGAACCTCTGAAATTGTCTAGTTCAATCTATTGTATTTTAATAGGTGAGAAATTTGAGACTCAGGGACGTTAAACACCTGCAAAAGGAAGTATGTCTAGTTAGTGGCAGGCCTACATAGAAACTAAGTTTTTTGGTTTAGGTTTTGTTTCTTTGGCTGTCTGTGCAAGATTCGGTCTACTACCCAATGATGGATAATTAAAGATTTATTCATTCAAATATAATCACAAGGTAGCTACTATACGTCTGTCACTGTCCTAGGTGTTAGGGATGAAGACAGACAACATCTCTAGAATAACAGAGGATAAGCCAAAATAAGGATGCCTGGACTGCCATGTGCAGAGTAGATTCTAGCTCATGCAGGGCAGTCAGGGAAAGCCTTAGAGAGAAAGTGGCATGTGGACAGAAACCTAAAAAAGTAAGGAATTAAGCCATGCATATACAAAGTAAGCTCATTGTTAGCACTGGAAGCAGTTAGTACAAAGGTCTTGCAGTACCTCTGAAACTTCAGTGATGCCCCTGTTTCTGGAGCAGAGTGAGCTGAGGATAGTGGTAGAAAAAGATGTCAGGTGGTATTAAGAGGCCAGATGATAAAGATTTTGAAGGTCATGGTAAGAACCTTGGGAATTTACACTGAGTGAGATCAAAAGTCCATGGTGGGTTTGAGTAAAGGAGCTATATGATTTGACTACAGTCTTAGAAGGCTCACTCTGGCTAATTAATAAAGGATAAAAAGGTGAGCAAAGGACAGATGTGAGGTTATTTTAATAATCCAGGAAAAAAATGGTGAATGATAGCAGTTAAGATTGCTTATGGATTGGATATGAAGTATAAGAGAAAGAGAAACAATTCCAAAGTTTTGCTCCTGATCTGCTAGAAAGCCGGAGGTACCATTTTGGGGGATTGTGGGATAACTGTTGAGTGAGCAGCAGTTCCTGCATAATGCTAAAAAGTTAAAGATGTTAAAAAGAAATGCATCTATTTGTTGACAAATATCTAGCTTTACATAATTTCATTATAACTACAGGGTATACCACAAAGAACTAAACAAACAAAAACAATCAACAAAATCAAAACTAATAGCCTGATAAAAAAGCTTATCATTTTTAATGCCTAAAAATATACTGCACTGAGGTTCCACTTAAAGATTAAAGTATACAGTCTTTGTTAACCATTCACATGTGTAATCAATTGTACAGATATCAAAGAAAAAACAGAAATGTAGAAAAAAATCAAAATTTAAATTACTTTAAATTCCTACAATTTAACATCAAGGGAAGACAGTGGGGGTTTTTTTTGGTGATAAAGGTAAAGCTCTAATTTAAGTTGCAATTAGCATAGTAAATGTAGCTTTCACTTACACTAAATATGCTCCCTAAATAAATCGACTCCTCTTTAGACTCCAAAACTGCAAACATACAATTTGTCATAAACCACTTTAGGCTTAGATAAATTTGTTTTAGGAGTAAGTAGTGGGTGTGTGGAGGATGGAGGTGGCCAGGGCACATTGTACACTGTGAATTTAAAGTGTGCCTAAACACTCTCGTCCTTCTGTACCAATTTCCGTCCCTAGAAATTGGCCTGGAAATTTCCTCAGGAGAATTAATAATACATTGGCTGAGTGCATTTTGTTCAGAAGGCCATTACCAAGTTGCTCAAGAAGCATTTGGTCTGTGTCCAGGTGTCCACGTCCCAAACGTAGGTGAAGGACTTCTCTAGGCCTCTGCCAGCATTACAGATGACCTAATCTTTCATGGGATCCTCAGAGTCATAATAGGGATGGCTGGAAGCAGGAAAAAGGGAGGGTAATACAAACAAAAATCAAACAGGCTAGCGAGGCTTAGAATAAAAAGAGAGAAGAGGAGGGTATGTGTATCTAAGGTAGAATCATTTCCTACTCCACAGGTTCAGTCCTGGTGCAGCAACTGGGAAATACACACATTTACCAGTCTCTGTGATCCAAATGAGAGAGAGTAAATTTTTGCAGTAACATTCAGAGAAAATTAGGGGAAAATAGTATTTTTAATATGTAATCCTTACTTTCAGCAGGTGCTGAAGTTTAAGATTGAAGAAGAATCTACTGGTTCCTAAAATTTTAAATGCCAGTTGACCAAAAAAAACTTCCACTTTTTGAAAGAAATACATCAGTTATCTATTCTAGTCATCAAATCCTTTAGAAGATAACATAATTATTTTCTGTATGTGGGTCATATGATTTAAAAAACTTAAAATAATTACATCAAATGTCATTGTCATTATTTTATCTCTGATGTCCAAGAAAGGGGAGAAGACACACTCATTGTTGGCAATTATGATCTATACTCTATTTATTTATTTTATTTTTTTGAGACAAGGTCTTACTCTGTCACCCAGGCTAGAGTGCTATGGTGCAATCATGGTCCACTACAGCCTTGAACTCCTGGGCTCAAGCAATCCTCCTCCCTCAGCCACCCAAGGAGCTAGGGCTATAGGTACGCACCACCATGCCTGGCTATTTTTTTTTTAATTTTGTAGACATGTGGTCTTGCTATGTTGCCCAGGCTGGTCTTGAACTCCTGTTCTCACACAATCCTCTCAAAGCCTAGGATTACATGCATGAGCCTCTGTGCCCAGCCCTGTGCTCTGCTTTAAAAGATGGTAAGGTACACACATGGCAGGGATGGAGTCATGAAAAGTCTGGAGAGAGAGGAAATACTAGAGTAGTATTGTGTAAGATCTTGCAGATCACTTGGTCCAAGTCCACTGACCCAAACAAGTGATGTTTCTAGCCTCTGCAGGAACAAGAAATTCACATCTTTCTGAATGGAAAACTTGCATCTTTCAAAGGCAGGTGTCCTCTCATTGTTTGGAAAGCTGACAAAAGAGTCATGTGGATGGGGGGCCAAGGGGTTCACTCTTAGAAATTGTGACACATAGGGAATGCATACAAATCAGGGGCATGGTGCAAAGTATAACACGTGGGTGGCAACTGGGTTTGCCGTGTACCAGGCAAGTTTTCACACTCTGTCCTCTGGCTAGTAACGCTTCCCCACAGCGTAACCTGGACTTTTCTGGAGATGGGTGGGAGAGGAAAGAGAACAAGAGCAGCAACTTCTCAAAATCTTCCAAGAGTCAGAAATCCAACGGCTAGTCAAATTCAGCGTCCACAGGCACATCCAGCAAACTACACCAAACTGTAGCCTCTGGGAAAGAACATGGCCAGGATTCAAACAACACATTCTTAAAATGTCTCCATCTTATTCTAAGAGAGACCAAGTACTATTTTATACCTACAATGGTGGGATTTTGTAAGGATTCTTAGAGAGTTTAAAGAACTACCATTTGATCTGCACTCTCACTATCAGGTGTTTACCCAAAGGAAAAGAAATCATTATATTAAAAAGATACCTGCACCTGTATGTTTAACATAGCGCTACTCACGATAGCAAAGAATATGGAATCAACCTAAGTGTCCATCAGTGGATGACAGGACAAAAACAAATATAATAGGTACACAATGGAATACTATTCAGCCATTAAAAAAAACAACAACAACAACAGCAACAGAATAAAGTCCTGTCTTTTATACCAACGTGGTTGAAACTGGAGGCCATTATCTTAATTGAAGCAAGTCAGTCACAGAAAGACAAATGCTACATGTTCTCATTTACAAGTGGGAGCTAAATAATGCATACATATGGACATAGAGCATACAAAGATAGACAATGGAGACTCAGAAGGGTGGGGGCATAGGAGGGGGATGAGAAATTATTTAATGGGCACAATATATGTGTTTTTTGTTTTCTGAGACAGAGTCTCGCTCTTTCACGCAGGCTGGAGTGCAGTGGCCAGGTGCAATCTTGGCTCACTGCAACCTCCACCTCTTGGGTTCAAGTGATTCTCCTGCCTCAGCCTCCTGAGTAGCTGGGATTACAGGCCTGCACCACCACACCCAGCTAATTTTTGTATTTCTAGTAGAGACAGGGTTTCACCATGTTGGCCAGCCAGGCTGGTTTTGAACTCCTGACCTCAAGCCATCCACCCACCTCAACTTCCAAAAGTGCTGGGATTACAGGTGTCAGCCACTGCCCCTGGCCAATATGTTATTCGGATGATAGCTTAGCTACCCTAAAAGTCCTGTCTCAATGCTACATAATCTATCCATGTAACAAAATTACACTTGTAGCCTAAAATTCATACGCATAATTTTTTTTAAAAGTAACTAAATTAAAATGGAAGAACCTGATGATGTACCTTTCTCCATTTGTATAGGTTCCAAAAATAAGTGAGGGGGTCGGGGGTGGCTACTGGAACACAGGCTAACTAGCACAAGTGCCCCAAGATCTTAGGAGTTGAAGTTATGTGTATACCTGCTGATTTGCCTCTGCTGATCTGATTAATTTTCAATGAGCGAAATATACAAATCAGAGTTTTAATGAACAAAGACAGAAGTAAGGTTATGTTAAATAACTGGTAAGGCAAAGCAGTGTCTAATCATGATAATGTCAGCTGTAAACACCAGTCAATGAACTGGAAAGAACCCAATGACCTTCACCCTGAAGAGGAGCGAGAAAGTTCTCCCTGCTTTCATCACCAAGAACAGGGCACTCTTTTTATGGAGAAAAACTTTCAATTCCTTACTAGTGCTAGGAAAAACAATAAATAATGTTTTTATATCTGGTATCTGTGTTTAGAGGAAAAAGAGAAAGAGGATGAAGAACTAAAATGTACAGAGCACCTAACATTCACTGGTTGACTATGTCTTACTGACTCTTCACAGCAACCCCATAACAGGTATCATCATCCCAGAGTAAGACAAGGAAAATATTGGGGAAATCAAATGACCCATGTTAGATATCTTGCAAATAATGTGATGGAATTCTAGTTCCTATATGCCAACTACTATTGTGTTAGTTGCTAACATCTTTATTTTATTTAATATTACAATTGCATATCGATGTAGAGCCTTAGACATTTTCAACTGTGTTTTAGGTCAAATTTCCTTAAATATTTATGTTTTCTCCCATTAAAAATTCTAAATTTATTCACTACATATACATTAACTGAGTTATCTTCTGTTTAAATATTTTTTCAAATACTACTACTGATATATACTTATGGTTAAAAATGTCAAAATTATTGAAAAATATATTACAAAACATAGAGACATCCTGAATGACCACAAAGTATTGACTTGTATTTATAATGTGTATATTTATATCTCTCCATGTGTAAAACAATACATATCGGTGGGGTGCCGTGGCTCACGCTTGTAATCTCAGTACTTTGGGAGGACGAGGTGGGCAGATCACGAGGTTAGGAGTTCAAGACCAGCCTGGCCAACACAGTGAAACCTCATCTCTACTAAAAATACAAAAATTAGCTGGGTGTGGTGGGAGGTGCCCGTAATCCCAGCTACATGAGAGGCAGAGGCAGGAGACACGCTTGAACCCAGGAGGCAGAAGTTGCAGTGAGCAGAGATCACACCACTGCACTCCAGCGTGGGCGACAGAGCTAGACTCTGTCTTAAAAAACAATAACAAAAATACATATCATAGATACATTTTGGTTTTTGTAAAATGTGTATGTATGTGTGTGTGCATATATATATGTACATATAATTTTATATTCTACTTTTAAAACTTTACATCAAAAATTTTCCTATATCATTAACATTAAACATAATTGTAATAGCTTCATGATACCTTCTTAAATTGTTTAACTATAATTCCTCTTCAGCTGGACATGTGGACTTCAATTGGACTTTTTCCACACTTGATATAAGAATAATATTTCTGTAAACACCCTTTGTATATATATCTTTGCCTTTATGTCTGGTATATTTTTAGCTGTGAATTTTATATGAACATTTGTTGGGTCTGCACATTTGTAATGTTAAGGTTTGATATACATTGCCAAATTGCTTTCCAAAAAGATGAAAGCTGCTTCTCCATATCATTTTCAGTATTTAGAAGAATCCACTGAAGTTCTGTGAAAAGTTGTACTCCTCAAGGAGAAAAATAGCTGTTCCAAATTCAATGAATTCAAAAGAAAAAATATATATGTTATTTACTCATTTTCCTATTGTGCTGTTTTTCCTGTTTGTTAATATATTGACAAAAAATCATAGATACTAAGCTTCTTCCTGTTATATGTTTAAAATACATGTTCCAAGTTTACCACTTATCTTTTAGTTTTACTTACAGTGACTTTTATATGTTTACTATAATTGGTGTCTTACCAAAGTTTGTTATTTCTTCTTCATTTTGCTTAAGTATTTTTTAGTTTTATTTTATGTGATCTGGATTTCACATTTGCTTTGAGCATCTTTCCCTACTGCAAGAGTATAAAAATGTTCCATATAGTCTTCTAGTACTTTGTTTTTTAATTTGAATTTATAACCCTTGTATGTTTTGCATATCTTGTAAGATAGGAATCTAACTTGATTTCTAACCAAATTGATAACAAATTGTCTCAAGCCCATCTGTTTACCAATCTATGTTTCCCCATTAACTTGAAATATGTTTTTCAAATAACAAATTCTTCAGTAGATATATGTGTATACATGTATATTAATATGATTGTCTGTATATACATGGGCATGAGTGAATGTGTCTGTGAGGGAGGAAAGAGGGTGAGTAGCCCGCATTAGAACATCTTTATATGTCATTTATATCCCCAGCCTGGCAAATATCAAAGGTATATGGATCTACACTCACTAACAACACAGCAGTGATGCACTCCAAGGATTTGTCAGGAAGAACAGAGAGCATAAGCTTGAACTCAACTTCCTCAACAATTATCAGAATCTCGGTTACAGAAATGATTATTGATGTTTGTCTAAAGTCTATGCAGCTTTCCATTGCTGGATAATCTGAAATCCAATTTTGGATTAATAAAACCATAGAGTGTTGTTTTTGGATTGATTGCTTTTTCTTTCTGGTAAAATCATTTTGACTATATTGCTCTTTGGTCTGAGATCATCTGACTTACCTGGCATTCAAGGATAAGAGCTTCATGAGTTCTTGGTTAGCCTGTACTCTGTAGTAACTCTTTCTGTTGACAAAGGAGAAATTTCTATCTGGTCCCACTTAAAGAAAGAATTGGGCTCCTCCAAAATAACCATAAACATTGAAATAACTGTATTTTTCTCTTACAGTTAGCTTCCAGAATATTTTCAGATAATTTGTGCTCATCATTCAGCAAATGAACAGAACCTCAAGCATTTTTTATGTTAACTTTATTCCCAGATTGCCCAGATCCTTCTTCATTTTCAAACCTTTGTCCTGATTTCCCTTAGTTATGTTATCTTCTTCTATAGTATGTATTCTGATAAACTGCCTTAAATATATTTTAGAAAAAGTTGGGGCATAAGTAAATGATACAAAAGTTCTCTTTAGGAAATTTTTTTTCTGGGCCTTTCCTTTCCTTGATAAGAGGTGAGTATTGGAGAAGACCAAGTCTTTCAAACCTGTCTACACTAGTTCATCAAAAGCTTGTTTACATTCAGTGGTATATTTAGATAGTAGAATCTGGCTCTACATAATTTTATTAACTTACAAATCATTTTCCAATTGTAAATTTTTGTAATGCTATTTTGTCTAATATTACTACGTTCTTCTCTTTCCAATTTACACTTTCTTTTGTAAGTATGTGCCAAAGCAGATAAGACCTACATGTGAGTTGGCATAACACATGTTACTTGCCAAGGTAGAAAACATAATATATTTTAATTTTGACATGACCTTCCTGCAAAGTAGCCTAACATGGAAAAAAGAACTTTGTTTATTTGTTTAAATCCCACCTCCAAGTCTTGCCTTCTACTCCAATATTTATCTATGTCAATATTGTTCCTGACCTTCACCTAAAACAGATCACTGAAAGCAAATGGCCTGGGCACCATTTTTCACATGTATAATCTATGCATAAGTAAGTATACACATGAAAATAAGCCTTTACTACTTTACCAATGCTCTTTTTGTAAATGAAAACTTTACTGCCTTAAAACTAACAGCCTAGAACCAGATGACCCTTGGAGTCTCTTCTAACTCTGAATCAACATGGAATTTACAGATAAAACATCATCTTTCCCGTTCTCTTTTACTCACCAAAACTTTCAGTACCTTTTCTGAGACCTTGAAATATACTAACATGTTGCGAAATCGAACATTGTTATAGGACCCTGAGTTTTATGAAATAGGATCATAAACAAGAACCAATCAATGGGATTTGTGAAAAATTAGCATAGAATAGTACATTGGCATTTACCTTTGACCTTTTTGATAATGTGGTGAGCAACCTTAAAGTCCATGACTTGTAATAGTTTGTAATTTTATGAGGCATAAATTGTTTCAGCTATGAATATAGCATGCAGCAGTGAATTGTTAACAACAATAACAATTTAACATACCAGCTTTCATACATTGATGTATCCTTTGGTTTTTCTACTTGTCATCATAATCATATAATGCTGCAGCAGAGTTTCCTGAAAACTACCAATACCTGAGCCAAAAGTTAAAAAAAAAAAAAAAAAAAAAAAAAGATGCAATCAAACATAAATATGATTGTATTTAAAAATACAAACATTAGCTGGGTGTGGTGGTTCTTGCCTGTAGTCCCAGCCTCCCGAGTAGCTGGGATTACAGGCATGCACCACCACACCCAGCTAATTTTTGTATTTTCAGTACAGGCAGGGTTTCACCATGTTGGCCAGGCTGGTCTTGAACTCCTGACCTCAGGCGATCCACCCCCCTCGCCCTCCCAACGTGCTGGGATTACAGGCATGAGCTACCATGCCCAGCCCAGATGTTTTCTCTAGAAGTCTTTCCTTATCTGCAGTTTCACTTTTCATGGTTTCAGTTACCCTTGGTCTGAAAATAGTACATGGAAAATTTCAGAAGTAAACAACTCATAATTTTTAAATTATCCATTATTCTATGTGGCATGATGAAGTCTCCCACTATCCCACTCTGTCCTGCTCTACCCTACCAGGGATGTAAATCATCCCTTTGGCCAGTGGATCCACACTGCCTAGGAGACGCATGGGTTATCATAATATCCTAGTGCTCTTGTTCAAGTCACCTTTGTTTTACTTCATGATGGTCTCATAGCACAAGAGTAGTGATGCTAGCATACTGTTAAAATTGTTTTATTATTGTATTAGTTATTGCCATTAACCTCCTACTGTGCCTAATTTATAAATTAAACTTTATCACAGGTATGTATGTATAGAAAAAGACGATATATACAGGGTTTGGTAACATGGGCAGTTTCAGGCATTCACTGGGAGTGGGGTCTTGAATCTGCCCCATTCAGTAATGGAGGACTACTGAACTTGGCCATTGATACATTTCATAGAAGAAAATATATAATGCAATTTGGCTACAGTTGAGAAAGGGTATCAGGATCTACCTATACATTTGAAGAATTAAAAGAGGGTAACAGGACCTACCCATTTTATATGCCAGGGGTTTATGCTGTTTAGCACTTTATGCTTGTGGCTTAATTTTCATCAAAAAATTTAATTGTAGAAAAGCAAAGTATTTCTTTTTTAAAGACTCGGCTGTCTCATCACAGAATGGTAAGAAATGAGAGGAGATGGAAAAACATCTGTGAAAGGGAAGAAACTTAAATTAAAAGAATCTTATATCTGTGAGCTGTAATATACCAAATCAAAATAAGCAGAATGAACAGTACATTTGTTGTGTGTGAAGTAAAGCTTTTTTAAAATCTGGAAACCTGCACATACCACATACCCTCCTATTTTGACAATTATGTTTTAATTATTTCTTTACATATCTGACTTCCACTAGATGGT
This sequence comes from Cacajao melanocephalus, assembly GCA_963573385.1. Classification (NCBI taxonomy): domain Eukaryota; kingdom Metazoa; phylum Chordata; class Mammalia; order Primates; family Pitheciidae; genus Cacajao; species Cacajao melanocephalus. Next base: position 108,412 of record CAUYLG010024110.1, read on the forward strand.
AAGCTCCTTAAATGTAAAGAATTTATCTCTTCAGGTTTACGTCTCTAGTACCCACACATAGTAGGCACCCCGCGCATGTTTTAGAAACACATAAATACTCCTTGCCTACCCTCCAGTCCCAGTTCTTCTTCCCAATGACCCCTTAGACAATCGTTTCTCAATCATAAGATTGTCTGTTGCAATGGACGCACTGGTGTGCTGCCCAGAAACAACTTCAGGACTGAAATTCTTCCAATGATTCCAAGTGTTAGCTTCTGATACCTCACAACAGACCTTCTCTGGACACTACCGTATTTGGAAAGAACTCTGTCCCTCAAGTTTTCACCCCCTCTCTGGGGCATCCTGCATCCCATGACTGATGAATGCAAGGATACAAACTCCTCCTCCTCACCTCATTCCAGGACAACTCTCCAGGGTCTGGAATGCCAGTTCCAAGGCTCCTCAGGATCAGATGCAACTCTACTGCAGCTCCTCTGCAGTTCAGCTTTTCCTTCTCTCCAGACATGCTTTCTTCACTCCCCCACTGGTATTGGTCCTTTTAGCACTCCACAATAAATCTCCTACCTCCTCCATAATATTATCTGCCTCAAATACTGTATTGCAAAACTTGACCCAAGTCACCAGTGAAACTTTATAAAAATATACTTTCCCAGACCTCATTCTAGATCTAATAAAATAAAAGTGGCTTAAAGCATGAGAAACTTTTTAAGTTTCATAAGTTACATGCCAAAAGTTTGCCTTAGAAAGTTTTTATTACCGTTAAAGGAGCAGACAATTCACAATTCTGTGAATTTCAAGGTCTCAAGACTACTTGCTGCCAGGTTGTTGATATATTCTTTTACATCTATACATTCTAACCTAATACTCCTCAGGAAATTGTTTCTTTTAGTATCTCTCATCTAATTTCCGATATTTAAAACTTTGTTATATTTATGTACACAGATATCAATTAATATTAAAAAGCTGAAGCTGTAATCTGTAATTTGTACCAGCCAGACTGTTCTTTTTCTCTTTTTCCCCCTTTTTATAATAGGTACATAATCCACTAAAATCCTTGGAAAAGGAATTTAAGTTAGGTACAGATAATGAGGGATGTTGCATTAACTATTTAAATACGTAGCAATCTCCAAACCTTGTTTCAGAATGTCACTATTATGTTTAAAATAGAAGCAATAAAAATAGGAATGATCAGTTTCACAATTTTGTGATTCCTATTAGAATTTCTTTTCTTCAATAAAATTACAGCAACTACCCTTACCACTTGTGTGATGAGAGATTTTCCAAAACCATCTCTGTGAAGAAAATCTCTTCATCCTAACTGTAATAGCTGTATAAAACCAACGCCATTACACAAAGTCCTAAGGCAAACATTTATAAATTGTGAAAATTCTTTTAAAATAAACCTATTTGGCAAACAGTTGCAAAAGAAAAAAACTTCAAATGAACACGTATTTTTTCCTTGGCTGCTTTAAGCTCAATGAGTTTTCCATTTTCAGTTGCTTTCTTTAATATAAAGAGATTGGCTCTGGAATAAAGCTAGCAAAAAGAAAGGTGAGCATTTTCTATTCAAACTAGGAGTCCGTGTGCCAAGATCCAGAATTCTGTGCCTGGAAAAGTGCTGAGATCTCAAAACTTTGAAACATTTGTTTTTGCACAGAAATGCTGACACCGCTTATCTATATCATTTCAGCTCTATGAGTTGTGTGGCACAATATACTCCTTCCACTACCTTAGATATTCTACCCAACTCCCAGAAACAAAAAAACAGAAAGTGATTCCTCCAACAATGAGTTTTCTCATACACTAGCTGGGAATATATGCCAAGGTATGTTCTCAGTACCAAAGAGAGAACCTGGAGTCAATCATCTAGATGGCTCAGTAAATGCAGTCCCAACCATCACATCCTAATCCCTCTAAATTTGGAACTGTTTCATAGCGAGGCAATCACCTGGAGAAATGCTAGCAAGTTGCAGATCTTGGACCAAATCTACATGTTTTTATATAGCCTGTGGACTAAGAGTTATTTTTTATAGTTTGAAATGGTTGAAAAAATATCAAGAGAAAAAAATGTTTCATGATAGCTGAAAATTACATGAAATTCAAATTTCTGTGTCTATAAATAAAGTTTTATTGGAATATAGCAGCCCTCATTTGTTTATGTGCTATCTACAGATGCTTTCACACTACAATAGCAGAGCTGAGTAGATGCAACAGAGACCTATGGTTCACAAATGCATAAAATACTTCTCTCTTGCCTTTTACAGAAAATATTTCTAACCTCTGACCTGGAAGGCTATAATTTACAAGGTTGTTTTATAAGCATCTCATTTAATCCAACAAAGTGGAGGGTATTATACAAATTCTACAGGAAAAAAAAGAAAGAAAGAAAATGGCATTCCAAGGTCATATAGCCAGTATGAAGAATTTACTCATATTCTTTCATTTTGTCAAACAGCTTCTCTTACAAATAAGTGGTGCAATCTTTAGTAATGCTAATTAGTATTTGGTTTGTAAAAAAAAAAAAAAAAAAAAAAGTTGGCATCCTTTCATTTTTCTCAATACAACAACCAAAAGTAATCTGCATAAAATCAAGCACTTCAGAGTATTTTAGTTTGTGAAGGACCAAACTAAACTCTTGGAAAGCATGTTCTGCCTGATGATATTAACTAACACACTTGCCACTCAAAGAAGAAACACAAGGTTCTCTCTTCAGCTGCTCAGGTGCTCCAGTGCAGTGGAAAAGAACCCTGGACACATCATCTTTCCCTTGGACTCCTTAATATTTCTCATGCAAATACAATAGATCATTCTGACAGGGTCAAACTCTTCTGAAATCGAGTTACTACAGCAATTTTGTTCAATCTTTCTGAACATATCATTGTTCATCGTATCCCCAGCCTGAAGACATTAGTCAAGGAGAAAGTTTCATGTCTTCTCTCGGTTTTCTCTCTACATTTTGCACTTGAGTAGCTACGCAGTTTGTACTTTTCTTATAATATATGAAGCTGGTATGACAGGCATGAACTACCATGCCCGGCTAATATTACCTAATCATATAATATATACAATCATTATCAATTCACTGTTATTAAGTGTTTACAAATGCCAGGAGAAGAAAAAGATCTACCAAGAATAGTGAGCAAGCAAATACTAAAATCCAGGAAGAATGACATTTAGCTCCTGCTTGGCCAGTAACTACGTAAGTTTAGGGAAATCTTGAACCTCTCTAGGTCTCTTTTCTCCACTATATGACAAAAGAGACTACATGACCTCTGGAAGCCATGTAAAATTTTAAAATTATCTCCAATTCTGAATATACTTTGAATGCTCACTCAATCCAAGTAAGTCTCACTTTCTTAATTTCTGAATTAGAGATAAGACCTACAGCCTAGGTAGTTAGTGACAGTAAGAAAATACATTTAAAGACATAGTACTCCAAAGAGATAATGATAATAGGGTGCTTTGTGTTTGTAGATCATTTCATGCATGATAAGCAGGTCTATTACAGCTAAAGAAGAGGCTATGCCAGGCACCACAGCACACACCTACAGTCCCAGTTAGTTAAGACTGAGATAGAAGGATGACTTGAGCCAGGAGTTGGGAGGCTGCAGTGTGTAATGATCATGCCTGCGAATAACCACTACACACCATCCTGGACAACATAGTAAGACTCCATATCTAAAAGAAGGAAAAGAAAAAAGAAGTTAAAAAGTGAGAGTAACCACATGAAAAGTAGAAAATAATGTTTCTTATTTTTGAAAGTTCTGCATATCCATAACAAACATCCTCTTGGTACACAGGGCTTTTCTCACCCTGCTCGCTTGAGACAGATAATACCTGAACCCTTGCTGGGTATCCTCTGTCCTCTTTACCTACCCTTGGTTAACATAGATCAACAGGATAAACTGTGGTCCCTCAAAACCCAAAATAATAAGAAAGGCACTCTGAACCCATAATCACTTTTCATAGCGATAGATCCCAGCAAGAAATCACACTCAGTAGCTTAAAATACAAAATATCTCCTTTATTTCTTATTAAAGTTCTTAAGCAGTTTTACTAAGATGAGTTGTGCCTCAAGACCAAAATATATAATCTCAAAGCTCATCATATAAGACGTCTCAACTGTGAATATTTTCATATATCAATATTATTTTTCAAATGATTCTATTGTTGAATGTTTTCAATAATATGACTTTATATATCACAGTCACCAAAATAGTTTACATTTAAACTGATCAATCACCCTAGAGAGGCCTTAGCAGTACCACATTAACCTTTCAAAAGTTAACATTTTTAACCAACCATAAAAAAAGAAATGGGATAATATGGCAAAGGCATCTGACATTTGAGCCTATTGTTTCTTGGTTCTTGTCTAAGCCCTTTTCATTACATCATGTAGATTACGGGTTAAATCTTTTACTCTATGTGTCTGGTTATTTGCCTGAATATAGAGTCAACAATAACAATCTTGGTAATGTTTGAGAGTCAATATATAAGGCTACAATTGATTAAATCTGATGCTATTATCAACATTTAGTTATAAACATAATTCAAAGAGACCGAGGCTTGATAGGCAGTGAATTAAAATAGAGAGCACTTAAGAGCAATAAAAAAATTATTAGATTCATTTACTCGCTTACTCATAGTAGACATTTGCAAACATTACTATGACAGACCTTGGGGACTCTATGCCACCAGGAAGGAGAGTGAACCATAATACTAGTAAAATATGATAGAAAGGAGATGCATCCAAGCCTACGGGAGAACAGATGAAAGACATCCACATTAGACACTGGGGACATGGCATTGATGCCCAACCTCAAAGAGCCAGGAAGAAATTAGGTACGTAAAGAAGAAGAGGATAGAGAGACCCGGAGTAAAGTAAGTGCACACAGGAAAGCACAGTGGTGTACCATGATACAGAGAACTCAAACTAGTCAGACCTGGTCTGAGTGTTCAGTGTTTTAGGGAATTTGCCAGAGCTGAGACTACCAGGACCTAAGAGCCTCGTATGTCACGCCAATCAGCTTGAACTTCAACCTGAAAGCTCTGAGAACTCGGTGGAAGATTTTAAGCAGGAGAATGACTAATCAGGTTTGACATTAAGAAAGATGTAAAGGAAAGTTTGGAAAGATACAAGTGTGACTGAAGAGGCAGAATCCTGAGAAAGATGGAAAATTTAGGAGTCTATTGCAGCAATGTAGATAGTAACCTGTGAGTTCACGCAGGAGGAACCCTGGTGAGAGGGATCATGATGCAACAAGGAATAGTTAGTAAGAAATAGAAGGTGAGCAAGTAGAAATCCAGTACAACTTCTTCGACAACTGAAGGTATGGAATATTATACAGTAAACACAGAAAAGGTCAACAGAGATGGAACTGCAACATGCATTTCATATATGTCCCACCAGAATAAACAGCATCATAGGTTTTGGCAAAAGTGAGAAAAAAAGAAGAAAAAATTCAATGTTTGCTTCAAATGTTCAAACCAAAATGAAGAGGAGTTAATAAAGCCATAATATAGCTTTTATTTCTTTCTTTATTCCTGCGAAGAAAGATGTGAAATTTATCAGAGGGAGAGGGTCAAGGGAACAGAATTATTTGATAGTAAGTGATGCTCTCAAACGTGAAAATATTTCTCTGGATAAAAGAGACCAAAGGTGATAAGTTTTTAAAATATTCTATAGAAACTCCAAAGATTTGACTACCTAAATGTATGTATAAGGGGGAGCACAGATAAATTAGGAATTATGCCTATCTTAGTTCTAAAAGCTAGCAAGTTGAAAAACATTAACACAACTTTACTGTGTCAAAAGCAGCAGCAAATGTACCCACACAGGATTACAATATCCTATGGAAAGAATAACCTGGATCTAACATTTTGGGCATGATAAACACATTTGCAATTATGATATTTTTTTATTCCCATACAAGAATGCAGAAACAAAGCCAGAACCCACTTTTCAAGAAAAAAAAATTGGCAAAGTTTCCTAAACAGAAGCCCCACTTACACCAAATCTGGTACCATTGGGTGCCAGACATCCACAGCAGGCACCAGACGGTGGAGCTCCTATCGCTTGCTTCACAGATTGCTGTCTGGTTGCAATTTCTAGTCATATGTGATTTATTTGGTGGAGCAGAGAAAACCCCCTGGCTTCTCTCTATCAGTTCCGCATCCTAGCTTCAAGCATCAAAATAAACATATTTATCCACAAAAATCAGCCCCAGGTATTGCCTCTCTTTATTCATGAAGCATTCCTTTACTCCTGTGTAAAGTATTGTTCAAGGAATAATTTAATTTACAAATTGTCAAGTAAGCACCTGGCTAAAGAAGTCTGAGGAGAAAAGAAGCATCCTCAGCTGTCATCTTAGCATCCAAATTTCATAAACTCTGCATCATTTCTTTCTGCTTTGATCTCTGCCTTTCTTTCATTTCTTGAATTAGGTCCAAGGCCATTTTCAGAGCATGTCTTGCTTTATTTTTTCTTTTTATTTTTTTTAACAGTTTGCCTAATGCAGGAATAGAAAACCAAATACTGCATGTTCTCATTTATAAGTACGAGCTGAATCATGAGGACACACGGACACATGGTGGGAACAACACATACTGGGGCTATCGAAACAACACACGCTGTGGGGTGAGAGGAGGGAGAGCATCAGGGAGAAAAGCTAATGGATGCTGGGCTTAATACCTAGGTGATGGGTTGATCAGTGCAGCAATCCACCATGACACATGTTTACCTATGTAACAAACCTTCACATCCTACACATGTACCCAGGAACTTAAAAAAGTTGAAAAAAAAGGCTTGCAAAAGGGCAATCATACACGTCTACTAAAAAATCTATACTATATACCTGCAATGTATCAGTCACCCCACCTATCACCAAGAATATAAAAATAAAAAGGGCATATGATAAAGATAGTAAGAACATCTAATATGGGGAGATAATTAAATCATTAAAATGTATTTTCATACATGCTATCATAGAGATACAAACAAGTGTTAAGGAAAAATCCAGGAGAAATAAACTGGAAATGTTAATCTTTCATTAAACATGTATTTTTTTTAAAGTTCTTTTTTTCCATCACACTCACACAGAAACAAGGACATTCCAGAAGGCCTTTCTGGAGTGCAGTGTTTACCCTCCCTACAACTGACAATTTTGCACAAGATGTAAGAAAAGCTATGACTAAACTAAAACCTTCTTTCTCCTACTAAATCATGCCAAAAATCAGGATCTAACTAACAAAAAACATTTGTCTTCACTAAAAAAAAAAAAAAAAAAAATCATAATCCTAGGGACTGGAAATTTATACATACATCATATGGTAGTCTCTGAAGATAAACTTTTATTTCTTCTTATCTTGACACACATCATGCATGACTATGGCTCATCCCCAAGCATTTATGCCCCAGAAAAAGGTGTGCCATCATTTACATCAACACTTACTTAAAAGAAACCCCAATTTACCTTTAAAATGGGGGGAAAATAGTATAAGCCTTCTAAATATGACCTTTCTAAAGTAACTGCAGCAATTTTATGTTTTCAAAGATCCACATTAGTTAGGTGTTCTAAGATATCAGAACTGACCAATAAAATTCTATTCTCTCTTACCCCTAACTTTGGGACTTAATTATTACTTCTTTTCCACAAACTTGAGAAATTCTTTGGGTGCCAGGCAGCTTCTAAATGGTTTTCAAAAAACAAATGAAAACACAATTTCAGGAAAGAAATATAGAATTGGCAGTTACCTGTTATGCTCAGTTTAATTTTCTGAGCATTTCTGCCCTTAAAATGACCATTTGATTAAAGTATATAAACAATTTTGTTTAAGACACTGAAGGCATTTTTATTTCTCTGGCTGAGAGGAAAGGACCTAACATATTAACCAAATGAGATTATTAAAGGAAGAAGATATGTATGAAACTATCTTAAAGATAGTCACCATAAATAGATATATTTGACCACATTTCATCTTTAGAAGGGAATACAGACTAGAAAGAAAAGAAATGGCCACCTAACAGATTACCAGGGGAAATGAATCAAAACCAGGTGATCAATTAGAGAGATGTTTTAGCTAGATCACAGCGATACACATAATCATTTTCTCAAGACAATTATGCATTAATTAACCAAGGGCAGTAAGTACCACTGATTGGAATATCCAAATAATATATGTAAACATACACATACACATATACACACATACACACATATAACATCTTTTACCGTAAAACTAGTGTTTTCTAAACTCACTATTGCATGTGACAAGAACCTACAATATAAACAAATGCTCTCAATCATCACACATGTATTTAAAAAAAAACTCATCGTATAAAAATTTTTCCTTATTAGAGGTATTTTTGTTCTTGCTGTTTCTCATTGGCTCTTTTTCTTGATGTCAGGTAATCATTCCAGAGTATTCCAAATGTACATCACCTCCACAAGAAAGGCTTCTGTTGTTGAAATGTTATATTTCTCTATATAAAGTGATCCAGTTGGATGTCTTAGGTTTATTTCTCCAGTGGCATTATTTGTGAGCATCAAGAGATTAAAAACAATCAAACAATTGTGTACAGAAACTTTATCACAGAAAACGGAGAGTTGAGGATGGTACACAAATCCTGCTGCAAACATTCCGGATTTACTTGGGAGTACACAGTATTTACGGGAGTGACTGTTCGCTGTTGTAAAGTAGGAAGCAGCTTAGGCCTTTGACTGCTCTGGGTGACTGAGTGCATTAAAGGATTCCTATAAGAAGCATAGTTGATGTGAATGAATCCACATTCCACATACCACATCCAGCTACTGAGGCTAGTCGCACCTGTTATTCGAAGCAGGTACTTAGGAAAAGACAGAGGATGTAGAATTCTTATTTATAATCTGTACACTGTTCTTTTAATACTAAGTGATAAAAGGAAGTAAATCTGAACACAACTTCAGACAACAAAATAAGAACTAGCAGTTGTCTTCCAGACAACTTTAATTTTCTGGGTCTTTCACTCCTTAAAAAAAATGATCCTCAGCAACAAATATCCATTAGATTAAAAAATGGGAACATTCTTGTTTTTAAGACAGTCAAGACATATGTCTCTGACTGATAGAAAAAGATCAAACACACTAACCAAACTAGACTATAAAATGATGTCTACATCTACACACACATACATACAAGACTTGAAGACACATTAATCACAGCATTAAACACAGTAACCATGACAATCTGTTTCCAGAGTGGTAATTCCCAACCATGATTTTTCAAGAACTTGGGACACTCCCAGGTGTCTCAAAGATTGCCATAAAAAGTATCATCACCAACAATAACAACAAAAATGCCACTTGTTTTCCATTCAGCTAGGTTACAGTATGTTGGAGGGAGCATTAAAATAAGAAAACATCACTAAAAATCAAATTTACTGTTTTAACTGATAAAAGATTATAAATCACCTCTTCTAGGGCAGTAAATATAAAGCCATGAGTTCTGTGCAAATAGCATTGGATGATACGGCTTGCTCTTGGGGAAGCAAAATGTGCCCAAAAACCTCAATGCATGTCCCACTTTGTAAGATTGGAGCAGGGACAATTCAACATGGTAGACAGTGATCTCCAGTGCCCTTCCTACAAGTCCTCCTATAAATAAATTTTCTCTTCTCACCCAGGGCCCCATGTTAACACAATCCTTTTTTTTTTTTCTTTTTTTGCGATGGAGTCACACTCTGTCACCCAGGCTGGAATGCAGTGGTGTGATCTCAGCTCACTGCAGCCACCACCTCCTGGGTTCAAGTGATTCTCCTGGCTCAGCTTCCTGAGTAGCGGGGATTACAGGCATGTACCACAACACCCAGCTAATTTTTGTATTTTTAGTAGAGACAGGGTTTCACCATATTGGCCAGGCTTGTCTCAAACTCCTGACCTCAAGTGATCTGCCTGCCTCAGCTCCCGAAGTACTAGGATTACAAGCACGAGCCACCACAACCTGCAACAATCCTATATCTGCTCTATCTATCATCAATACTTACTTTCCTCCAAGCTCTTCCTTCAAGAAACTTAAAATGACAGAACAGAAAGAAAAGAAAGCAAAGATGAAAAAGTTGGTTTTAACTTTTATTACCAGTTCAGCCATGAACTATCAGTATTACCTTGAGCAAGTATTTTCACTGTTCTAAGCTTTATTTTCTTTAACCCATGAAACAGATACTAAACTAAACGTTCTAGCTCTAACATTTTCTGAATACATATCAGGCATAACTTATTTTAAATTATATAATTGAATGCAAGTTATGATCTTTACCTGATAGTGTTACTGTTTGATTAAAGTTGCCACTCTTCAAGACTTTACCCTAAAGATTATGCATTTTAAAAATTTAAACAGTATTTAGATAGTAGTCTTCTAAATATTTCAATGAAACTATCTAAGTATACATAAAAATACACAGAAAAAAGCTAGAGCTGAGGGGCATTTATTTACTTTAATAAAAGGTAACATATGCTATTAAGATAAGAATTGGCTGATAAAATAATTTGTAAGTGGAGGCTAATTTTAAAGTGTAAATCTTATTGTTTATGTCGTCCTTCTCTGATGTTTGAAGACCACTGAGGCAATGTGCCAAGCCAACTGTGAGATCCTTAGAAATAACATAATTGCTATTAAGCACATATTGTCAATGCCTAGTTAACATAAAGTCAAGTTGCACTTCTGAAGGAAAATGATCATGTTTTGCCCTGCTCAAGATGGAAGGCAAATGAAAGCACTGTAGATATCCACATATGTGATTTATGAACATGACTTGGTCAGCATCATGCAAATAAAAAACACAAAGAAAATAATGTTCCTTAGAAACTGAACAAAATATTAAAAAACAAGCAATAGGCCAGGCATGGTGGCTCATGCCTGTAATCCCAGCACTTTTGGAGGCTTAGGCAGGCGGGTCACAAGGTCAAGAGATCAAGACCACCCTGGCCAACATGGTGAAGTCCCATCTCTACTAAAAATACAAAAATTAGCTGGGCCTAGTGGCATATGCCTGTAGTCCCAGCTACTCAGGAGGCTGAGGCAGGAGAATCACTTGAACCTGAGAGGTAGAGGTTGCAGTGAGCCAAGATCACGCCACTATACTCCAGCCTGGCGACAGAGCAAACTGTCAAAAAAAAAAAAAAGGCAACAAAAAACCAATAATAACAAAAACGCAAGGGAATTGATGGGTGGTTCTATAAAGTAGGTGTCTGACACTGGTAAATGCATCTGACGACAATCTCTCCTGAAAATACAGACTTAATACAGCTTCTCTCTCTATCATTACATATTGGGTATTTTTAAAATTATCTGTCAGGTTATGAAAATCTAACTGAAAGTATTATTCCTGTAGATTTCATTTATGCTATTGCTATCAGGACACAAAGAAATCTCCACTAGCTTTGGGGAAAAAATTACACGTTTTCTTAAAAAATTAAAACCACTGTCTTAAAATTATATATTTAAAATTCTAAATATATATGACTTTCAACTATGTTTACATAAAACAATAATTCATATGTCAGGTAAAACCTCCCTGCCTGTCGACATCGACAAGATTGCCCTGAGCCTCCAATCCCAACCCTTATAGCAGTTCAAAATAAATACTTCCCAATTTCTCATGTAGAATAATTTATCCTGCTGCAGAGGCTCTAACCTCAAAGTCCCTCACCTTTAATCCCAAGTGACTCACCAAGTTTTGTTTCCCCCAACCCCCGCCCCCCGGCCAACCACAGTTCCTTCCCTAAAAGTAATTATGGTGCCAACTGGTTATAATAATGATTTTTAAAATCTTGACAAAAATAATTAAATTCATAATACAGAAGTTAAATAAGAAATTGCACTGTTAAGAACAAATTTAAATAGAAGCCCATTATACACTTTAATTATTTCCTTGATTCAATTATATTAAAATTGTTTCAGAGACTTATATAAACTTTTCATTATTCACACCTCTGTTAGGAAGCTGCTCGGTACTTTTATTAAAAAATTGACAGTAGCCCATGCATTCAAGTGAACTCTGAATTGAATAGCTAGATTTTCTCTAAACCCAATCATGGATCACTTGTCTCAATTAGATTGATTCATTTTTTCTTCATTTTTAAGCATTAGTCAATCTCTGACCTAAATCTCTGTACATGCACCTTTTTGTCAAAGAAACATTACCTTGTTTCCACATCTAATATTATATTTTATAGGCTTTATTCTATAATTTTATTATATTCAATAAATACAATAAATAATCACAATTCAAGACTTTATCATGACCCTAATTATAAGCTTTATATTAAGTAGATCTTCTTAATCAATTATATATTCATCTTTTTATAAATATAGCAATAATGCTGGGTACTGTTTCTATGGTAAGTAAAAGAAAAATGCAGAGATAAAAATATTCTTTGAAAGGTATTCTTATTTATAAAATTTAAATACTGCAAGAATTATTGACAAAGGATCATAGCAGATATTTTGGATATTTCAAGGAAAAAAAAATACACACAAGGCTACCAATGTTACAATAAGCCTATTCATGGTAGAACAGTTTCTTTATTTTTAAATCTTATCTTCAAGGGTCATCACAAATTTATAGATGTTAGTTTTGCAAAATTCAGGGAATAAATTATTTCAATGAGAGTTGTTACCAATTTATAAGAAACAGCTTAAGCCTTCCTTAATTTGAGGGAATAGTGCTAGATAAGGTGATAATTGATAAATAGATAGATAGACGAATTGATAGATGTATAGATAGATCCATATAGATCATTTATCTCAGGATGCAAAGTGGTTTTTACTTCCTAACTGTGGTACACAATATGCTTAGTCATAACAGCACAGCAACGATCACTTTTCTCACACAGAACTCTAAATTCAAGCATTTCATTGTCACAAAGTAACAAAGCAGTCTATGAATATGGAGAACTTACCAAAAATGAGAACCATACAACAATCATCAGGAATCAAAAGGAAAAATGGAATAAAAAAGTAAACATGCTTTACCCATCATGCCATTCTAAACCCTGGCTAATTTTACATCCTAAAAATGCACACTTCATTTCAAACTACATACATGGCCACCAATACAAAAAAAATCCTAATAAATGAAATCAACCCCAAAATGTCAGTTTTCATATTCCTGTATGAACAAGGCATCAGAATAAAGAAACTTCCACTTGCTGGGTATTATACAAAAGCAACAAAGAAAAGAAAAAATGAGAAAAAAATAAACTCATTAGTCACAAAACTTACAACAGATATAATGTTCATACTTTCCACCATGTAGAGGCTCTCAAAAGCAACTGATATTGTACATAAACCTTACAGAAAAACCATTATAAAGAAACAGAGAATAGTTATTCAAGGGCAGATTTCCAAAGATATTGCCAAAAATATTTTCTCAACATCTGTAGCACCCTGAAATACCAAAACTATATTTTTGGTATACTGTACTATCCTGTCAATAGGGCAGAGGTCTGATACAAGCAAAAAGAAATAAAGATAAAGTGAAGATTGAGATTAAGTAGCTTGCCAGTGATGGTTCCCAGAAAATACCAACAAAAATACACCACATGGAAAAGAAATTATAGCAACAGTAGAAGATACTAACATGCAACACCTCATCATGTGTAAAAATCAGAAGTAGTATGGCAGTGAGTAGGGATGGCTGCTGAAGCCTTCTGTATACAGTTTAGAGAAGCAGAAAAGAAAGAGGGATGGATGGATGGACAGACAGATGACTGATTGATTGACTGATTGATAGATAATAAACAGATTGAACAACTGAACTAAGGGGCCATATTAGCAGCAAGTACAACATCTCTGTGGAAGCACCTAATGAAAGCACCTTTAAGATGTGAAGTTTAAAAGGCTGCCTGAATCTTCCCACCTCACAAACACCTCTACTAATATAGCTAAGGCATGAAGATACAATTCATTCATTAATGATTATTAGCAAAGGAGATAGAACAGCATTGATACAAGGTTACTGTAAGAAAAAAATTGGAGAAAGATCAGTAAAACTTGCCAACAGACAAAGATTACAAGAATTTCTTCAGTGAGAGAATTAAAAGTCTAACTAAAAACTTAATCATTAATTTTATAAAATAAATGAAGCAATTGCCTTTAAAAGGAAGATCATGAAGAAGAAACAGGAAGTCAACAGGAAGTGCTCAAATATAACCTGTCAGAGCTCAAGAAATAAACAGGGTGAAATAGCAGAAATAATAAAAAATCTGCAGAAAATAGAATAAAGAACATAAAGGCTAATAAAAAAGGAGAACAAACTTTAATGAAAATAAATAAAGACTTGAAAAGAATGAAAGAATGAGAGACTAGATGACAGATATAGAAGACAGGCAAAGTAGATAAAACAAATGTATTTGGAGTGTGTTACAGACTGAACATTTATTTCTCTCCAAAATTCCTATGTTAAATCATAACTTCCCACGTGATGTTTTTAGAAGATGGGGACTTTGGGAGGTGATTACGTCATGTAGGCAGGGCCTTTATGAATGGGACTACTGCCCTCATAAAAGGGAACCTGAAAGTTTCCTTGCTCCTTCCATTACGAGAGGATATAGCGAAAAGACAGAATATATGAACCAGGAAGCAGGCCTTCACCAGACACAGAATCTGCCAGTGCCTTGATCCTCCAAAACCATAAGAAATAAATTTCTCAGCCTCCAAAACTGTAAGAAATAAATTTCTGTTGTTCATAAGCCACTTAATTTATGATAATTTATCATAGCAGCTCAAACAGACTAACACAGAGTACTTAAAAAAGAAAAACATAGGGACATAAAGACAATTTAAAGATATAAGCTCTCCAAAATTCTTTGAAATAAAAGCATACTATACATATTGAAAGATACACTGGAGGCAAGGAAAAACTAACCCAGTATAGACAACCCAGACAGCTATTGAACTTTAAATGATAAAGAAAGAATATCTAGGACAGCCCAGCAAAAAGAGCAAATTATTTATAAGGATGAAAATCAAATTTATCTACAGTTGCATTTAACACTATAAAACATGTATTAACAGCACCACCTACAAGGTCCTCAGGAAAAGAAAGCTTGAGTCTAGTTGTCCTTTAGGAATAAAGGCAACAAACAGCTTTTACATACAAAAATGACTGAATCTTTCTTGACAACAATAGTAGGTGGTCTTCAGCCAAATAAATATGACTGAGGAAATGATTTAAAAAAAAAGACTTTAGGGTTGAGATGACCAAAAAAGAATGTGAATATTGTGTGCTCTGACAAGTAGAATTGGTACAATTAAAAAAATTGGGAAGGAGGGGAAAAGAAATCAGGCAGTTGGAACAGTCTGTTGATTATTTTACTAAAATTCCTGGAAATCAAGTAATAGCATTAAAGCAAACAAAAAAAAAACTGATAGAAGTACAAACTTATTTTACAAAATTTTAACAACCAAGACCATTTTATTGTCTATTACTGGGTGGTAGAGAAAGAAAGAACAAAAGGAAGAAGATGAAGGTATTTTTATTTATCACTGTGCTTCATAGAAAATTGATATAATAAAAAGAGATCTAAGAGTATAATATAAAAGCAAAATTATAAAGATAGCCAATAGAATAAATATGTAACCTTCATAAACATCAGAAGTATACTTAAAGGGAATTACACAGACAATATAATGAAAGACTATTAAAGAATATAAAGCAAACGTGAAAGCAAAAAATGTAACGTATGGAAGCACTCAAAACAAATATATCAACTATATCAATATCAATAGATTAAATTGACATGTTAAAATCAAAGATATATAGACTGAATGAGAAAGTAAAACCAAACTCAATACTGTTTAAAAGAATACCTAGAACAAACTGATTCACAATAATTAATATTAAAAAGTGGACAAAGATATACTGGTAAAATGGAAAAGAATCTAAGTAAATGGTCTTGATCTTCATATTAGACAAGGAAGAATTTAGTCACAAAATGATGCAAAAAGCAAAACTGTATAACTCAAGAGGGGGTAATTCACAAAAAAATTAATTGTTATGAATAACTATAACATAGCAAAATATTCACAAACCAAAAGTTACAGGAAATAAAAGACAGAAACACACTAGTGATAGGAGTATAATTCTCTTCTCTGAAGCTATGAGAACAGAGTAGCATCATTAACAAGTTATGGATGTTTGATATACCAAAAATACTTTATAGTAGAAATAGAAAACATCTATCTTCTTTTCAACAATCCATATTTGTGAACATATGGAATATTTATTGAAACTGATAACATATGAAGCCATAAAAAATTTCAGAAACAGGCAAATTCTAGACATAACGGAGAAAATACAGTTAACATAATACACTAAATACAGAAATTGATGAAACTGGAGAAAAATAAAATTTCCTCATACAGAAATTTAAAAAACCCCTCTAAAACAATTTCCTCTTCAAAGAGTTATACAAACTGATATATGTGAATATATAATATTAATAGAAACATCATACCTGAATTCATGAGCTCTAGCTAAATCCTTGCTCAAAGGAAAACTCACAGTATTTAATTTTTATTTAAAGAATTTAAAAGAATAATGAAAAGAAGGAATTGAGCTTCTGAATCAAATTTATAGAAAAGAACAAAAAGAATCAATGGAAAAGGAGAAAACGGTAGTTAGTATTTATGGAGTTATGAAAAAGTAACAGAATAAATACATTTTTAAGAAAACATTAAATGTATGAAGCAGAGCTAACCTATTCAAGGGAATATGAACAAACTACAAAAATGAAAATAAGAAGTTTAAAAGCCACACAAAAAAGTAAAAGAACCAAAAGAGACCATTTTATTCAACTCTATACCAAAATAGTTTATCTGTATGAGATATGTAATTTTCTAGTAATGTATAATTCACCAAAACTGATCCCAGAAGATGTAAAAAATTTAAATAATCTGATTTCAACAAATGAATTACAGAAATCTGCCAATTATGAATACTCCAAAATCTCTAGGCCTTGGAAGTTTTCTAGGAAAATTCTATCGCATTTTTAAAGAACAGTGAGTTCCAGTGTTTACAATATCCCTGTGTTAGAAAAAATAAGAAAACCTCTGCTTCCCTTTACAAAAAAGAGTAACACTAATATCAAAACTTTATAAAGATTGCACAAAACAAAAATACCTGGCAAATCTTAGGTATAAATATCAATGAAACACTCCCAGAAGCACTTAAACAAATAATTCATTATATGAAATGTGACTTATTCCAGGGAAAGCAGGAATTGTCAAATATTGTAAAACCATTAAAACAACTTATATTCATATATCTAGAAATACATAGCACATGATAATTTCCATAGATAAAAATGGCCTTTGACCAAAAAAAAAAAAAACAACAACAAATTACTTTATTAAAAACAAAAAAATCAAAAAAATCACCTAAAAAAGAAAGGACTACAATTGAACCTTGAACAACATGGGTGTGAACTCTAAAAATCCACCTATATGCAGATTTTAAAAAATAAATATACAGAAAATGTTTGGAGACTTGCTATGCAGACTAGACATACAGAAAAAATTAAGAAAAACGTGTCGTGAATACATGAAATATATGTGTTGATTGGCTATTTAGATTATTAGTAAGGCGTCCAGCCAACAGTAGACTATTAGTAGTTAAGTTTTTGGTGAGTCAAAGTTATATGCAGATTTTCTACTACACTGGGGATCAATGCCCCTAACCCTCCAACCTCACTGTTCAAGGGTCAACTGTAAATATGGATTCATGGTAATAAAGGGCTAAGTGTAACAAGAGACTCAACAATAAAATGACTTTAAAAACAACTATGTTTCTTTTTCTTTCTCAAGTAATAATTGGCAGTTGGTGGTCCAGAGTAGTGGTCTGTTCCACAAAGTGATTCTGAGAACCAGATTCGTTCCATCTTGTGGTTTGCCATCCCTGTGGGCCTTGTTGTCCTCTACATAGTGGAGGCTGGGTTGCCAGCACTTCCGGTTTTCTGCCAGCAAGAAGGGAAAAGAAAGGATGTGGAAGAAACGACATGTATCACTTTCACTTACGTTACAACGGCAAGAACATGGGCACACATGAATCACAAGGTCATGCTTAAATGCAAGCTGGGCTGAGAAATGCATGTCTTAAGGAGGCGTTCACATGTCTAGCTACAACTCTAGGACTGTGCAGATGGATACTTCATTAACATAGTAAAGTATGTCTAACTCAGACCAAAAACCATTATCATGCTTTATGACAAAATGTTAGAATTCCAGAAGTCAGAAACAAGAAAAAAAATGATCACTGACAATATTTAAAGCTGGTCCCTAGGTAAAATCCAAAGCAATTAGACAAGTCATAACCAAATTAGATCTATGCAAATTTGGAAAGGAGAAAACAAAGGGATTATTTACTATAGAAGCTATGATTATATACCTGGAAAATAAAAGATAATTAACTGATAAACAACTACAAGCAATAAAGGATGAGTAAAATAGTAGAATTCAAAATCAACATATAGAACTCACTAACCATAGTGATGAAAAAGGTAGAATACCAAGAGTTAAAGTTGATAAGAAATGTGCACGATCTGTATGATTTAAAGCACCATTAGAGGAAACAAAAGGAATTATACAACTGAAAAAGTAATATTATGATTTTGAGAATAAATTTCAACATCATAAAAACAACAATTTGCTTTAATTTAAAACTGTAATGCAATCCTATTTTTAAAATACCAGCTGTTTGAATAAAACAAGTCAATCTAGAAGTTTATAAAGAAAAAAGAAGAAAATAAGAACATTCAGAAAAACTTTTAAATGGGAAAACAGCTTAGCAATTTCAGTTTTTAAAAGTAGTATAGAGATTCTACAAGTTAAAACATATAGTCCCTAAGTACTAGCACAGAAATAAACAGACTGATCAATGAGATTGAATAGAAAATCCAAAAACTATCACACAATATAGAGAAGTGTATAATAAAGGCAATATCTTACATCAGTGGGAAAAAGATAGTCCATTCAATAATTAAGTCATATAAAGAAAAAATAATCTTCTTACCACAAGCTAATTCCAGATAAATCAGAGATTTATTTGCTGTTAAAGATAATATAAAAGTACAAAAAGTTCCAGGAGATTTCCTTTGTAATTGTGGAATGGGGAAGCCATTTCTAATTATGACTAAAAATCCAGAAGCCACAGAGAGAAACGAACATATTAAACTAGAGAAATTCAACCAATTCTTCAGAAAATAACAAACAAAAAACCAAAAAAAAAAAAAAAAGATGATACCCAGAGTCAAATGCAAATGATGTAATCATGAAACATTTTTTACTTTATATCACAGGAAAAGCTACAATTTATTAAAAGCCTATAGAAATAAATAATGAAAAGATTAACAAACAAATATTTGATTGTTGAAAAAAAGGAAAAGATATGAATTGTTCATAGAAAGAGAAACATTACTTAAATATATGAAAATATATTTCACTTCACTCATAATAAGAAAAACACAGGTTAAAAATTTACTAATGTATTATTTTGTATTTATCACACTGGCAAAATGCCAAAGGCTGATAACATGCTCTATTGATAGGGCTGAGGAAAAAGGTACAATCTCATATAAGCCTGGCAAGAGCATAAATAAGCATAATCCCTACATGAGGGCAATTTGACAATGTCAGTCAACATTCAAATACCTATACTCAAACCTAGCAGCTCCAATACTGGGAAATTATCCTACTTTATAAAATTATGCATATATAATATTCTTTGCAGTATTGTTCACAATATCAAAAGACTGGAAACTAGTCAAATATATATGAATAAGGGAATTGTGAAATATGCATATATTATGGTACTTCACTGCAAAGAAATGATATGCAGCTATAAAAAATAAGAAAAGTTCCTATGTACGTATATAGAAATAATTCTATATTATGTTAAGCAAGAAAAAAAATCAAGAGGCAAAATATTTATAAAATGTGCTACTTTTTGTAAAATGTAGGAGAATAAAAATCTATGTTTATTTTAGGTTTGTATATACATAAAAATCTCTGGAAGGACACATAAAAACCTACTAACAGTAGTTTTCATGGGGAAGGAAGGGGGAGTAAAAGGAGCTGGGAAGATGGGGATGTAGGAAGGAAATTTCTTACTATGTACTCATTTACTCTTTCAGATTTTTAAACCATATGAATAGATTACCTATGCAAAACATGCAATCCACTTAAGGCTGAAATTTAATTTTAATTTAATGCTCTTGTTCGAAAGAATTTGAGAAGATGTAAGACATTTTAAACCAAATTTAGCCTTTAAGATGTACTTGAACACAGTCATCACACATGAAACAAGCAACTGAACATAATGTGGCCATTGTTCTCCGGAGCTCATAAAACTACCATAAAATTGTTTTTATTTTGGCATTAGATTACCTCCATTTTTAAGCGGGAATCACAGTAGTGTGAGATTTTCTTTCTGAAAGCATAAAGTTTTAATACACATAGATTCAGTGGTGGAAAAATGGGTATTTTTACTGTTCAAAAGGTAGGTGAAAATCCTATCTCCCTAATAATCACTCTTTAGCAAAGACTAATTGGGAAGAAAGCCAAGAATACGAATGCAGAATAGAGAGGAAAAAAGTTCTCTCAGCAGAGAAAACAGTGGAGTTTGATAGCTTTTCAATGATTTTATTCATCAAAATAGAATCATCTTGTCACAACATTAATTTTCTACAATTTGCTTTCATAAAGCACAGAACACAGGCTTTCTCCATAAATTATTATTTTCCAACTTTCATCCCATCTCTTGCTCTGCAGTGGCAAGACTGGGTAAGGAGTGCGGGGCGGTGGGAGTGGGGAGGAGATGACAGATAAAAGAACAAAAGAGATTTTCAGAGTGAAGAAGGCCGTTTTACAAAATAAAAACAGAAACAAAACCTTGCTCTCCTCACGTAGCTACAAGTTCCGTGCAATGTGTGTAGAATTTTATTTCAAAATATCTTAAGGCTTTTTATTAAAACAATGAAGCAGAAATATGTATCTACTTTTGGTGAGTTAGGGAAAATTCACCAGAATTTTATTTGAGAGATAGAATCATAGATTTAATTTTTCTAACCAATAAAAACATCTTAATAGTGAGCTTTCAAAATTTGATGGAAGGCCAGGTGTGGTGACTCACACCTCTAATCTCAGCACTTTGGGAGGGCAAGGGTGGATCACTTGAGGTCAAGAGTTGGAGACCAGCCTGGCCAACACGATGAAATCCTGTCTGCTAAAAGTACAAAAATTAGCCTGATGTGGTGGCATGTGCCTGTAATTCCAGCATTCTAGCTATTTGAGAGGCTGAGTTGGGAGAATCTCATGAACCCGGGAGGCAGAGGTTATAGTGAGCCAAGAGCGCACCACTGAACTCCAGCCTCGGTGACAGAGAACTCAGTTTCAAAAAAAAAAAAGATTTGGGATTTGATGGAGACTTTGAGTAAAAGGCCAACAGATCAATATTTAAATATGCATCACTTGAAAATACCAAACACCACCTAGTTTCCCATACCCTTACCATTTCAACTACAGTAATTACTTGTTTGGAGGTTATTTAATAACATTCTGTATTATACAGATCATAGATAAGAATTGAGAAGTAAGCAAATAATAAAGGTATCCAAGTAGACAAAAGAAAAAAATACCAACAAGTCAAGCACTTCATTTATAAGAGAGATCTTATTCAAAGTCTATTTATTTTTGCTTAAGTTAAAAATTCTAGGCTTTACCAACGTACAACAAACTGAAAAATTACATTAGAAAGATAAGTACTTCTATTTGGATACAGGTACAGCAGAAAAGACTGACACTGAAAGCAATTACGAAAACATAAAAAACACTAAAAATTCGGAGTATACAAAAACACTAGAAAGACAGCCTGAATCCATTTAATACAAGGATAAATAGTCCTTAATACCTTAACTGTTTAGTAGAAATCGCCATCTTACAACTTACTTATATTGTTTATAACATCACCCCACATTTTCAAGAAAGGATTTCATTATGTTTAGATTTTTTTTTTATTTCAGAAGCATGTAATATAATAAAGAGAATTCCAAAAAATGGTTAAATTTAAGAGTTTTTAAGCTAAAACATTTACAACTTAGAATTCCTAAACTAGATTTCAGATGCTCTGCCTTGGCCCATATGTAGAGATACCTTTGTAGAAATATGGGGCAACTTAAGCCAAGAAACTACTTTGCATAATCCTGATGTGTGTCAGAGAAAAGAAAGTCATTGAATTGGTTGTAGCCAAGGAGTGATAATTAGGAAGCATTGGAGATTCATATAAGTAGGGTAGCAACAGTAAACTGAGACCCTACAATACTAGCACATGTAACAAGAGTCAATGAAGGTTTTAGGCAAAATGATGTGTGGAGGGCAAAGTATTTAAGAAAAATTAACTAGTCAACATTGTACAATTCAGACAAAAGCAGAGAGATACTAAAAAGTAGAAAAAAATCTCTTTTGCTCTGTGGCAATAAGCTAAGAGCACAAATATTTGACTATGAATAATTTATTGAAGAAGTGTCCAAATTCAGATTCCTGACCAAAAGAACAAATGAATAGAAGAGAATGCTGAATTCATCTTCAGCCCACAACTTTATCTATTTTAGGTCTACAGATAAGTTTCTTGAACTCCCCTGGGAATATAGACATAAACTAGAAGATATGGTTGCTTTAATTTCTCCCTCTAATGTCATCAACTATGTGCTAATAGCTCATACATTTAAGCAAGACGTTCATAACTCATTTCAAATGGTGCAATTGTCCAATAAATTGTTTGAAACTTTTAAAAATCTTCAGTGTTCCATAAAAATAAAAGCCTTTTCAGAATAATTGAAACCAGCAATGCAAAACAAATGTATTTCCTTGATAAATTTAGTTTTAAGTGAGCTTTAATTTATATGCTAAATTTTTTAATGTAGTTCAAGTTTTGGCAGAGACATGTTTATTTTAATTGTTGGACTTCAAAATTCTAGCTTAGGAATAAACATCTGCTCCTTTCCAATTTTCTGCATAAAATGAGTAAATTTCTATAAGTTGTAAACGAAGGCTGTAGACACACTATATTGCTTTTGGAAAGATTACAAAATTGCGGCAGACACTTTATGTGAATTCTGTATGAAAGATTTTACAGCATGGTGTGCACTACCCTATCATCTTAACTAAGGTTCTTAGATCTATTTATATTTAAGCTATGTATTGATAGAAAGAACATACTATATAAGCACCCAAATGTTGTACCTAAATAGCCTTCTTTGGAACACTTGTTGAGTGCCCTCATAAATTTTGAACTCTTCTCCTTGCTTTATAGAGATTCACAAAACAAATGGATTCTTTCTGCAAGACCAAAATTTCTCAATGAAAAAGCATAAACACAGTTTCAGCCCATCTATATTGCAGGCCTTGTTAACAATTTGAGAAATGCTACTAATAATAGACAATGTGCATTTCTCCAGCTATAGCCTTGGAAGAAATCATCAAAACTTTCAGAAATTAAAATTATAGCTACTGCAGAATCATGGGGTGTGAAAAACTTTTTAAAATAAATTTAAAAATAGGCCGAGTGTGGTGGCTCATGGCTGTAATCCCAGCACTTTGGGAGGCCAAGGTGGGCAGATCACAAGGTCAGGAGTTTGAGACCCACCTGACTAACATGGTAAAACACTCTCTCTACTAAAAATACAAAAATTAGCCAGGCATGGTGGCATATGCCCATAATCCCAGCTACTCCAGAGGCTGAGGCAGGAGAATCACTTGAATCTGGGAGGCAGAAGTTGAAGTGAGCCGAGATTGTGCCATTGCACTCCAGCCTGGGCAACAGAGAGAGACTCTGTCTCAAAATAAACAAATAAATAAGTAAAACAATAGCTGTTGAGACACTGTAAAAGGTTACATCCACCTTTTGCAAAAACTAAATACTGAGAAAATCCAGTTCTTATTATTAAAATGTTTTCTCCCTTCAACAATAATGGCAACATTCATGAGGGCACTGCTAAGCAAGTTTGTAGCCATTAGAACCAGCCAGTCATAGACTCTGGGTAACAATGACCAATGGCCATTAAAATGATTGAAAATAGCAATGAACTAGGACTAAGCTGATCTAAAGATATAAAGCTCATATAGTATCCATATCCCCTAAAACTCTGCAAAAAATTTGCTATGGGGAATTTTAGGTAGTTTTTCCTTCATTCTATCTTTTAAAGTAAGTGTTACTCAATTGCCATATAAAGGTCTCTAGCTATGCTAATGTGCATGAATTCATGAAGCACATAGAATTCCATGAAGTGCGTGATTCTATGAAGTGGCAAGTCTGCTTTATAAAGTATCAGGGTTGTAATAATAGATGTTGAAGGACCAAGAAATACAGACTTTAGTGAACCCAGTCAACTTTCAAGATGCTAATAGCTGTTCAGGAGCCTAAATAAAGGTCTCTGTCCAGCTGTTTCCATTGCTAAAGATCAACTGTATACTGTAAGCCCAATGACAGTAGAAAATACCAGAATTCTGAGAAAAACTCCAAAGAATATCCCATATGTCAGTGATTCTCAAACTTTAAGGTAAATAAGAATCATCTGGCAAGATTCCTAAAACAGTTTCTGGGCCCATCTAATGAAATGTTAATTCAATAGGTTAGGTGGGGCTCATAAATTTACAGTTCTAATACGATCACAAGCGGTTCCAACATGGCTGCTCAGAGAAATACTCTTTGAGAATCACTGCCTAACCACTACTGAATCAGAAGCTGCATTTTACAAGATTTCCAGGTGCATGCACATTGTTAAAATTTGAGGAGCATTACTCTAGGAAATAAGTAAATAGTTGTTTTGGTTTTATCCATCTTACTCTATTATATTGGAATAGGGAGATAGGGGAAAAGGGAAGGCAGCTTCAAAAGAAACCAAAACTAAGTGCTTAAATTACATTCTTTTTTGAGAAGCAAATCTATTTGGCCACCTTGCCCCCCTTTCTCAATAAATGATTCATTTTCTCCTTTCTTTACCTACCTCTCCATCCTTACTATACCTTACCCTAGGGCTCACATTACCTAGAGTTCCATTTGGACTTCAGGTCTGTATGTCACAGATTTCCTGGGAAAATCTAGATTCATATAATTGTTCCCTCTTCAATAAAAATGATTTTGATTCAAACGAAGAATTAAGTTTGGATTATATATGTTCATAAGAGCTTTTACGTCAAGAAATTAAGAAGAAATTCACAGAAAATCCTTTAGCAGATTGACTTGGGATTTAGAAACATGCTCACAACAAGAGTAAAATATGTTCACAGAGTGACATTCCAGAGTCACCCCAGATCTTAGTGACAGGGGAAGAAAGGACAGCCTCTTTGCTGATTGTGCTGTATGTAATCTTATATACAGATAATTACTTGGATTAGACCAAGTGTGCCCCCAATTGAGCCACACAGAAGACTATGCTATCACTACATGTAATGAATCATCACAGAGAAGATAAAATGCAAGATATGAATATATCAAGCCTTTGGCAATAGGAAATATCTGAGTTCACATGACTAACAATCCTTCCTACTTGCTGATTCACACTACTGTAGGTAGCTTTTTGCTCCAGCAGCAAAAAGCTCCTCTGCTAATAAGCTACAGAGACAAAAGAGCCCCAAGGCCAACCACAAACTGCAGAAATGTCCTTTGAAGTAGGAAATGTCCCTCATTCCACCACAATAACCCAGCTCCCTTTGCTTTAGCTACTTTAATCTGCCACAGAGACCTCACCTCACCAATTATTTCCATAGTCAATGAGCCTGTTACTAAATCTAAAATGTGACAGATCCATGAGTAGATTTCAGGTTGGTTAAGGAACAAAGACAGAGGGCATAAGAAAACATGGAGCTTCGTCTCATTTTCTCTGACAAATTTCATGTACTTGAGCAGAGCACTGGACAGTGAGCACAGAATCAAGGTTCTAATGCCAGTTCTTCTACCAGGTACCCTGAAGCAATTCACTTGGCCTCCTTCATTTTATTCCTTCCAAAATCAAGCTATTATCTCATTAAGATGCCTCAGTATCTAGGAATCTGTAATTATGTGGGCTATCCATGCTGCTGGAAGACCAAAGAAACAGCCAGTCAGCAGCAAATAGAAAACAACTATCTTGGATGAGATCAGGAGCTATTGTTTCAGTAGCTCCACGCAAACCATCCTCATCCTAGGTTAGGTCTTAATGCCTTGGGCTGCCCAGGAACTGGGACACTGAATAAGGTTTGTTCATGTGAGCATCCTTCCTTACTTATTCAACTAAAAGTCTATCAAGAAGACTACCCAGACACTAACATGAGGATTCCCTTCCACATCAGGATCAGGAATTAAAATATGACCTAGAGAATGAAAGCTGCTTCTGAAAAGTCTGCAACTGCATGAAAAGTAAAGGCCTCACCCACCCTCATTCACACCCCATCCTGCACATGCTTCTTAAAGACAAATCAGATGTTCTCTCTATCTCTTTTTTTTTTTTTTTTTTTTGAAATGGAGTTCCACTCTTGTTGTCCAGGCTGGAGTGCAATGGCACAATCTTGGCTCACCATAACCTCCACCTCCTGGGTTCAAGCGATTCTCCTGCCTCAGCCTCCCAAGTAGCTGGGATTACAGGCATGCGCCACCACGCTTGGCTAACTTTGTATTTTTAGTAAAGACAGGGTGTCTCCATGTTGGTCAGGCTTGTCTCGAACTCCCGACCTCAGGTGATGTCTGCCTCAGCCTCCCAAAGTACTAGGATTATAGGCATGAGCCATCACACCTGGGCCAGACGCTCTCTTTTTTAAGAGACGTGGGCAATTTTTTGGGTAAATATCAGAAGAGTACCTGCCTAGGGCCTAACTCTTGGTAGACCACAGAGGTTTCATCTCACAAGAACCACCTATATCGACTATGTCTAGCTGAGGTATTTAAAGGAAGATTAAGAGCAGAAAACCACGGAAAGATATTTGTATTTTTATTAATAAAAGCCAAATAAACCTCTCAGAACTGGATGTCTGTTACGTGTTTTTCCAGCATCCACATTCCCTTCTTCTGGTAACAGCCACAGTTTTTATTTGGGAACCACCTCTGCCTCTCTCAGTCAGTAAACCTAAGTCGTCAGTCCCAGGGCCCCTTTTTCTCTCAGAATTGTATGTTTCTGTATGAATCAATTTGTACAGATAATTAGAATTGATAATTAAACATTGAAATGTTTTAAAAAATCCATAAAATACCTTTTTAAAGTTTTGCCTCAATGTTGCACTTGTAATATTAATGTAGTTGAAAGCTGCAAGACTTGCAGGAGCCTCTTCTCAGAAAGAAAGACTCGAGCACGAAGTGCAAACACCACACTTAATAGCGGGCAAGAAAAAGAAAATTGCCAGAGTATTGGGAGTACTTCATCAGAGTACTTCATCAAAGTACTCGGAAGAAATCAGAGGTAGAAAAAAAGGCACATCTTGGGCAACTAAACAGTACACTTTTCTTACTATCAGAATTCTGATTTTTTTTAATATGCCAAGGCTAAAAACTTACATCTTCACCATCTTCTTTGCATCAAGCTATAGTCATGTGACTATGTTTGGTCCAATGATGTATAAAAATAAGTGTTACCTGGGCTTCTAAAAAGGCTCTGTAAAGAGGCCTTTTTAGAAATGAAATGAAGATGTCTAATTAGATCTTGACTTGTTCTGAGAATTTTTATAATGAGGAAGAAAATCTTATTAACTCAGAACCCCATTTCAGTAAGTGATGAATGCAAAGATTGTCATGAGAAATGAAGAAATGCTTGCAAATACACAAATTAAACAAATAATAAGTAGCTTTCCCAGCAATATTAAATTATTTAATCACTCATACCCTACAGGCTATACCACAGTAATTACAATGATGGAAGTCACCAGGTTCTAACCAATGAAAAGACAGATTTTCCACATTTAGGACAGTGTAGAGGACTAAAGGACATTCAGGGTTTAGCAGGAATCTGCGCTTTCACAGCACCTTTTGTGTTCATAAATCTTCGTTTATCCTTGGTGCTCAAAGCCAAACCCAAGGTTGTACTGTAACATATTATAATCTAGGTTTTCAAGAATTTCTGGTGAAAACAAAGATTCACATTAACATTACAAGTGAATAAATGTTTCCACTTCTTTTTTTCATCTTTAGTTGATACGCTGCTTGCTAAATAAGCCGGATTTTTGGAGGAAAACATATTGCTTCATAACAGGTTCTAGTCAACTAAAGCAGACACAGACCCATGCTAACAACCCCCTTTTTTAACTTCCCAATCCTATATATTAGAATTTTCATGAAAATGTTCACTTCAGCCAGCATAACACCTTGTAAGAAGCAGGCAGTCAATAAGTATTTGTTAAGATGATTTGAAGATACAAACACATTGGCTGAACATTATAGAAAGTTAGCCTAACGGCTCTTCACTAAAAAGAAAATTACAGAGAAGTTTCCTCTTTTTAACCATGTTATGTATTTTTAACATGTGCTTTATTGCCAAGTGAAAGGACACAGCCCTGCTGGCTAAAAATGCACCCTTCCCCACATCACTAGCATCCTGTAAATGGTTATAAATCACAATTGGTCCTTGTCATGAGAGAAACTGTGTATGTCAGCTCGAGCTTGTCTGCCTTATAACAGCTGCAAGGGTAAAATCAAAGAGATATCTAAGTGTTTAGGGAAGAAATACTGCCACAGAGAAGCAAAGAAATACTGGGGGAGAAAAATTATAAATATATTATAACTTTCTATAACAATAGACTCCAGAACAGAAGTCATGATGAGACTGGTCTACCCAAAGCACTGTAGTGATAGCACCAACATACACATTACTTGGGGCTGGATAGCCTTTCTCTACTGGAAGGACTAATAACCATTTAAAAGCCTTAAAACTCTAATTATTTGGGCAGACTACTGCAGACTGGAGAGAAATGGAATTCAGGTTGACGTTTAAGCACCACTGCACTCCAGCCTGGGCAACAAAGAGTGAAATTCCATCTCAAAAAAAAGAAGAAAAGAAAAGAAAAGAAAAAAAGTACAAGTCTTGTATTTCTCTAGTAGTACATTACAGCAATGTTCAGAGTCCACAGAAATTAGAGAAAGGGCATAGCTAGGTACTGTTAGCTAATACTTACTTTCTGAAAACCCAGGAAGACTCTGGGAGTGCTGTATCATTTCCTTGGGCTTAAAGACATTGCTTAGATCTGCAACTATGTGATGCACAAAATGCGAGCCCTCTAAAACTAATCACTCTGCTTTCCTGACCCAGCTTCCCTTCCAGGCAAAAAGTAAGAGGCCTTTGAACTCAAAACAATTCCCCACAAATCAAGTTAGAAAAATATTATACATATATTCTTTCAAAACAGCTGGGAGTTAGTGGATAGATGGTATAGGGTAGAAACTGACTTCAAATTGATAATGGGATCACAATAAAGGATTAGAAATGTTCACTTCTAACTATTACTAGGGTTTCTACAGAATCCCAAGACAGTCATTATAGCTTTACTAATTAAAATGTGTAGCCCACACACAACTCAACTACAGGCACCTATAACAGATGTTTTCTTTGAGAAAGAAATTAAAACTACCAAAGGTTTGCCAGCTGAAGGATTTCAAATGCAGTTAGAGGATCATTGGTCTCCGATGATTCAATTTGCAAAGAAAAGTCTCCCACACAACCCACACGTTAGATGAAGTGATATATACACCTTCTATTTCAGAACACCTTAAATTTTGGATGAATGGCCTCGAATTCTGGCTTAAATTGCTTCACAGCCAGTAGTTTTCCAGAAAAACAAAACTTCATAGATTTGGATCTTGTAATTTATACACTAAATCCACAGCATAAAGTCAATCTATCTGGATAACTGAATATATCTATGACTAATGATAGCCATTAAAATGGATTATACTAAGAACTCTGACTTCACTATTATTTGTGTTTTGTGAAATAATTTTTATATTGATAAGGGTAGCATATATAAGACTGTGAACCTTTCGTATCTCCCATGCATATATATACACAGACACACACCCCTATGTATACTCCGAGAGGCAGTGTGGAATAATGAAAGTACCCCGGGGTTGAAGTCAGAAACAGCTCTGGTCCCAGCTATTGCTAACTTGCTGAAGAATTTGGGCTAACTGCACAACTGCTTCAGGTTTCCTTTTACGCATTAACTTAACGTAGCAAACATTACTTGACACTGACCTAAAAGAACACAAGTTTGCTCAGCTGTAAGATGAAGGAAAATTAAACCAAGGTTATAGAATTGCTGTCAGGATTAACTAATGGGTATATTTTACACCTAAGACACATCAGGTCCATCCCTCTTTCTCCCCTAGTATCAGGTACTGAGTAAGGTCCGACACTTTGTCACAATGAGCACTGTGAAGTTACTTATCACTTTTGTCATTGCTGGATAAAGTTTCCCCTTCTAGTTAGTAAAGCCAGATCTTCTTTCTAGTACATAGATATATCCTCTGGACCAGCATATGCCTTGGCACATACTAAATACTCAATGGGCTGAGCACTGTGGCTCACACCTATAATCTCAACACTTCGGGAGGCTGAGGTGGACAGATCACTTTAGGTCAGGAGTTCGAGACCAGCCTGGCCAACATGGCAAAACCCTGTCTCTACAAAAGTACAAAAAATTAGCTGGACATGATGGTGCATGCCTGTACTTTCAGCTATTCAGGAGGCTGAGATAGGAGAATGCTTGAACCAGTGAGGTGGAGGCTGCAGTGAGCCGAGAACACACCACTGCACTACAGCCGGGGCAACAGAATAAGACTCTTTGTCTTGAAAAATAATAATAATAATAATATTTTTGAGTGAATACATTATATTTTAATCCTTAAACTAAATCTATGTATCAAGTATTACTTTTGTCATTTTACACTTAAGGGGGTCCGAATAATTAGATAAATACTGACTATAAATTCCAGTGACTTATCCCTTACAACTCCACAATGCTAAGCTCCTTATATGTCCCAATATTTGATTATTGTGTTATTCTTCTTAAATAATTACCACTTACATTTATTGGCTAATGGTTAAATAATAACAAGAGATCAAACTATAAAATCAACTTTCAACCTCCCTATCTTTAAGGAAGATAAAATAGTAGAACTTAAAAAATAGTTTATAAGAAAACTTTATTCTCACACATACACAGAAACTATCTAAATTAAGTTGTTCCTCAGTGATATGGTTTGGATCTGTGTCCCCACCCAAATCTCATGTTGAATTGTAATCCCCAGTGTTGGTGGGAGGTGATTGGATCATGGGAGTGGATTTCCCCCTGGCTGTCCTTGTGATAGTGAGTGAGTTCTCACAAGATGTGGTTGTTTTAAAGTATTTAGGCCGAGCACGGTGGCTCCCGCCTGTAATACAAGTATTTTGGGAGGCCATGGCAGGCAGAACACTTGAGCCAGGAGTTCAAGATCAGCTTGACCAATAGGGCCAAACGCCACGTCTACTAAAAATATAAACATGAGCCTGGCATGGTGGTACACGCCTATAATCCCACCACCTCAGGAGGTTGAGGCATAAGAATCACCTGAACCCAGGAGGCAGAGGTTGCAGTAAGCCAAGATCACATCACTATACTCCAGTCTGGGCTACAGAGTAAGACTGCATCAAAAAAATAAATAAATAAAAGTGTGTAGCATTTTCCCCTTTGCTCTCTTCCTCCTGTTCTGCCATGTGAAGATGGTACTTGCTTCCTCTTCACCCTTTTGCCGTGATTGTAGGTTTCCTGAGGGCTCCCCAACCATGCTTCCTGTACAGCCTGCAGAACTGTGAGTCCATTAAACCTCTTTGATTCATAAATTACTCATTCTCAAGTAATTCTTTAGAGCAGTGCAAGAACAAACTAATAATAAATAAATTCTCCCAAGTGATTTCCCCAGCTTAAATTTCCATATACTTTTCCCCAAATAAGAAGCTATTTAATATCACAAATAATCAAGAGTGGTATTAGAAACATGAGGCAATCATTTTTCTTAAACAAAATTTGGGCTATTTTGCTTTAAGAGCAGCAAGATAATCATGCCAAGCAACTTCCAGAAGAAAACTGTAGCCCCCTAGCCTGAGAATTAAAAAGACCTGGGTTAGATGCCACAAATGTCCCTTGGCCCCATTGACTCTAGGTCATTATTCTCACACATTCCCAATCATAAATGCTACATAGCCTTGTATACAAAACACAAGCTTTACCAGATCACAAGAATGATTGCCTCCTCATTAGCCTTCCTTATAAGACATATTTTCAAACTACCATCTCCTCTCACTCTGCCCTCTCCAAAAGCAGCCTCTCCCTTATCACTTATGAGTCTTCTTCACTAATGAAAAATGGATACATATTTGGTCACTCAGCAGCTATTATGTTTCGTGACATCAAAAGGCTCTCATAAATTCATTTGAATTTAGTAATTTAACAATTCTCTATACACAGAGAAGTGTTGGGACCGAAGTCATAAAGCATTTAGTGACAAAACCAGAAGGTGAACTCATATCAGATACCACATCAAATGATGTTTCTGGCATAGAGAGACTTTGAGAGGGAGAACAAGATGATTCACAAATAACGTACCACTATAGTACACAGAATATCTGTGTCACTACATCTCAACTTCTCCCCTATCTCAAAAGACAGAGTGGGCTGGGCATAATGGTTTACACCTGTAATCCCACTGCTTTGGAAGGCTGAGGTGGGTGGGTCCCTTGAGCTCAGGAGTTCAAGACCAGCCTGAGCAACATGGTAAAACCTCATCTCTACAAAATATTTTTTAAAAATTAGCAAGGCATGGGGCACACCCCTATAGTCCCAGCTACTCCAGAGTCTAAGGTGTGAGGATGGCTTGAGCTGGTGAGGCAGAGGTTACAGAAAGCCAATATCTCACCACTGCCCTCCAGCCTGGGCAACAGAGTGAGAGCCTGTCTCCAATAATAACAGTAATAAAAAGACAGTGATGTTCTATGCATTCTGAAACTAGGGCAATTTATGACAGGACAGTCACAAATCCTGAAGACACATATCAGCGATTATGTCACAAATACCTAAAAGTATCAAATTCTCCAAGGTAGTCAAAAAGCTTCATTCTTCCACAAGAGGAACCAGAACCTAGTGTGTTCAAGAGAGGATTTCTATAGGAAAGCAGCCCCTGCTCAGACAGCACCTAGAAAAAACATGTTTATGAGCAAACAGTTCAGAAAAACATATTGTGAGTCTTAGAAACAGCATATGCCTCATTTCATAGAGGTTGCTATGGTGCTAGGCATTCTTTTTTTTTTTTTACTGCATTTTAGAGAAATAAGTGTAAAGTGAGGGTCTATAACCAGCACATAACACAATAAACAACAGCATCAACTTCTGTCCCCGTGTTGTAAACAGTTTCCCTATGCTTTAATTGAAAATGTAAATGTTAATGCTTTGTGTGCTTTCTCAAAATAGTTTGGGACAAATTCTATTCCAAGAAAGATCTCTATATTTGTCACCTCTTTCAAAGGTCCAAAGATTATAGAATTTTCTTATCGTGAATCAAGGACTATTCCCCTCAGCCCACAGAAAAGGATGAGCTACTTCCTATTTTCCAAGAGCTCTGGAATCCCTCTGCAGTAAGAGAGGAAGTACAACAACAAAGTCCCTGAATGCAGCAAGGAGGCACAGAGTGGGAGGTGTGGCATGCGAGGGCAGCAAGGGTGGTCACTATAGGCTTTGACCTGGAGATCAGCTAAGGCCTTTCTGAAGGTCTTCACCAAAAATAAACACAAAAAGCAGTAACATGCTTTGTGTAACTTACCTAATGTTAAATATGTAACAGATCTTGGGTAATTGTCCAACTCAGGTTGTATCTTCAGAGACTCTTAAAACCCTCATGAAAAAACTGAAGTTTGTGGTTTTAGATGAGCATGGTTAAACTGCAATTTCCTATTCAGATTCCAACCCCTCACAAAGATTTCAATACCTAGGGCTCTTTTTGCTCCTGAGAAAGCTTACACATCTCCCCACACTGACATCTACTTCCCACCAACAGGTCAGGCCCAGTATATCCAAATTTAATTTACTTTGTAAAACATGCGAACTACTATTCAAGTATAGTGGCTATCCTATTTGTAGAACTTGTATCTATATCAAGGCAGCTGATTCTGCTTCCTTTTCTATTCTTCCTTTCTGTCAAAATGCAAGTTTATAGTTATTGCCACTTTTTCAATCTATTCTTTTATAAAGTCCTCTCTCCAAAGAGGTAGGTAGTCAAACAGAACTGCAATTACATCATCATATATTTTCTCAACTAAATTGTTTATATGTGCATTTATGTAAGTGTTTTAACTGTTTAACCTAGAATATAAAGTCCTTAAGGAAAATGTCTACTTCTTTAATACTGTAACAAGATACATGCTCAATACAATTTCCAAATCACTTTTAATACAAATTAGGAACACAGTGAAAGTTGAAAGTTCTACTGCAAATTATCAAATATATGGAAGCAAAATCTTGCTTTTTCAAAGAAAAGCATCAGTAAGTTTTACCAGGTTGACTTTAGAAATTCTCCTATAATTCCTTATGAAGAATTTAGATATGTTCCTGGGATAATTTCTAAAATGAGTTTCGACTACTTAGTGTTGCTAAAGTATATTCATATGGCCAAGCCTGGTGGCTCACACCTGTAATCCTAACAATTTGGGAAGCATAGGCAGAGAGATTTGCTTGAGCCCAGAAGTTCGAGACCAGCCTGGGCAACATAGCAAGACCTCATCTCTACAAAAAATAAATAAATTAGCTGAGTGTGGTGTGCCCCTGTAGTCCTAGCTATTCAGGAGACTGAGGCAGGGGGATTCCCTGAGCCCAGGAAGTCGAAGCTTCACTGAGCCATGATTACACCCCAGCCTGGGCAACAGAGCAAGACCCTCTCTCTGAAACAAAAACAAATAAAAAGTATAGAAAAGCCAATCTGAAGAACTAGATTCATCTCTGTAGAGAAGGGAGAGTTTTACATACTTTTTCAAAGAATTAGCCACACCTGCACATTAAGTACCATGAAGATTAAAAAGAATTGCATTAGAAAAAAAAAAGTTTAACTTATTAAAATTAATGGTTCTTATTCATTTTATTATAAACAAATATATTTATAGAGTAAAAAGAAACAGATCTATTTTTAGGTTAATTTCCATGACTTTCTTCCTACCTATTAACTGATAGGATAAACACAGTTGATCCTGTTTTTCACCTTTTAATTTATTCTGCATGAAGAGATAAAATTCCCCATTGTCCTTTGCTACTTTACTTTCTAGCTGTGCATTTATCCACTAAATAAATATCTACTACCTACCGCTGTCAAAAAGGGTGCTGATGGTTCCAGCTTAGTCTCTTTGGTTGGCTGGTTTCCCCTCTTGCCCTGATCTCTGATGGAGTGACCCAGGACTCCATTCTCAGTCTCATCCTCAAGCCCATGCCCCATTTGGTAATCTTACTCTCTTTGTTCAGTCAGCATCTATTATGTGCTGATGGCTCCCATATTTGCACATATTCAAGACCTCTTTCCTAAACTCCAGACTCATATATCTGGAGATTACCTTTTTATCATCTACTCTTGGAAGTCTTATAGAATCTCAACTTTATAATATGCCCAACATGAACTCTGGATCTTCTCTACCAAACTTGCTCCCCAGAGCCTTCCTTATCGCAGTTAATGGCATCCTTCCAATTAGTGAAACTGTAAGCCCTGAAATCATCCTTGACACTGCTTTCTGTCATATCCGACAACCAAGCTGTCCGCAAACCTTACTGGTCCTATCTTCCAAGCATAGCACATCCATAATCTGATGACTTCCCAACATGTTCATTGCTACCACCCTGATCCAAGCCAGAAAAATCACGCTCTCAGATTACCTCCCACCCTGAGCTCCCTTCAGTCTGTATGTAATATCTTGGCCCAAGGCATCCACACACACTCTCCTGCTGTTACTTGATCAGTCTTGGAATTTTCCTGCCTTAAGGACTTTGTAGTAAATGTTCCCTCTGCCTCCAACACAGTTGTGTACTTACCCACATGACTAACTCTTTAAAATCCTCAAAGTCTTTACCCAAATAGCATCTTCCTAATGAAGCCCACTCTGACACCCTGTGATTAACTCCTTAAACTCCTCTAAGCCTGTATTAGTCCATTCTCATGCTGCTATGAAAAAATACTTGAGACTGGGTAATTTAGAGAGGAAAGAGGTTTAAATGACTCACAGTTCAGCATGGCTGGGGAAGTCTCAGGAAACTTACAATTATGGTGGAAGGGGAAGCAAACACATCCTTATTCACCTGGCAGCAGGAAGGAGAAGTGCAGACCAAAAGGAGGGAAAGCCCCTTATAAAACCATCAGATCTCGAGAACTAACTCATTGTTAAGAGAACAGCATGGAGGTAATTGCCCCATGATTCCATTAGCTCCCACCGGGTTCCTCCAACTACACATGGGGATTATGGAACTACAATTCAAGGTAAGATTTGGGTGGGGATGCAGCCAAACCATATCAAAGCCTTTACTCAAATATCACCATGTTAAAGAGGCCTATTCTAATAACTTATTTAAAGTCACAAACAATCCCTAACCCTGGCACTTCTGATTCTTCTTGACCTGTTCTAGTTTCTTTCCATTCATCACCCTCTATATAAGATGTCTTCCCTCCATTGAAAAATATTGAAATTTCTGTTGGTTTTTATCAATTGATATATCCTAAATGTTCAGAAAGATAGGTAGCACATAATAGGTACTTAATGAATATTCATTGAATAGGTTGGTAAGTTAAAGTACATAGACTCCATCTTAAAGAATCTCCAAGAAAATTAGAAAAGAGATAAATAAAGCAATGATTATATTTTAAAAGTAAGAGCTACAACAGAGTCTGCCATGGGAAAAGCAGGCAAGAATAGAAAGTATGCAGCCTCTCTGACATTTTTCCTAAACAAGGTGGCTTTACCCTTGTTTAGAAAACTCGCTTCCTCACAGACAAATTGTTTTTGAACTTTATGAATACTATGTAAATTAAAGAATAATAATAATGTATTAAATTATAATTATTTACCCATAGATGTTTCTCTTTTCTCATTTACCTGGTATTAAGTGAACAGGAAGCATGAACAGCTAGCATATAGGTTATGAGAAAGCTGTTATTTCCCTTACCTACTGTGGTACCCAGAGTAATACCCCACCAAAGATGTTCACATCCAAATCTGTAGAATCTATGAATGGGTTATGTTACATGGCAAGTGGGAAGTGAGGTACAGATGGAATTCAGATTGTTAATCATCCGGCCTTAAAATAAGGAAATTATCCTGGATTATCTGGGTTGGCCCAGTGAAATCACAAGGATTCTTGGAAGTGGAGATGGAGGCAGAACAGAGAGTTAGATAGAGATTTGAAGATGTGATTCCGCTGGCTTTGCAGATGGAGGAAGAGGCCACAAGCAAAGGAATGAAGGTAGCCTCTAGAATCTGGAAAAGGCAAGAAAGCAGACTGTCCCCCGAACCTCCAGAAAGGAAGACAGCCCTCCTGATACCTTGATTTTAGTCCAGTAAGACACACGTTAGACTTCTGACGTCCAGAACTGTGAGATAAACAATTTGTGTTGTTTTAAGCCAAATGTGTGGTAATTTGTTACATCAGCAACAAAAAGATGAACATATCAAACGAGCATACATCACCAGATTCATTATCATTTCAAACAATTCAGGAAAATAAAAATTGAAACCTATCATTCCTCCCTTCTTGTTTACCCCAAGCCAGTCTTCAGAAGGTTAAAGCCTTAGTGAATCCACACGTGTTGGTGTATTTTACATATTTGTATAGCTTTTGTAAATAAAACAGAATTTTAGCACATATGTGTGTATAGCCAGCAAACTGGTATTTTTCATTCTATGACATGATGGACATATTTTCTTATTAGTACACATAGATTTCCTCATTATTTTAGTATTAAATTGTCTTAGTCTATTTGGGCAGATCTAAGAAAATATCATAGACAAGTAACTTATAAACAACAGAAGTTCAATTCTCATGGCTCTGGATACTGAGAAGTTTAAGATCAAGATACCAGCAGATTCGGTGAGGGCCCACTTTTTCATAGATGGTTCTTTCTTACTGTGTCCTCATGTCCTGGAAGAAGCAAACAAGCTCCCTTTCCCCTTTTATATAAGGGCGCTAATAGATTCATGAGAGTATTCCCCTCATGATCTAATAATCGTCTTCCAAAGGTCCTACCTCTTAATAGCATCACCTTGGGGATCAGGTTTCAACATACAAATCTGGGGGAGACAGAAACATTCAAACCAGAGCACACATAGTCTGCAAAATAGTGGATTTAACCACTGCTCTACTGAATGCAGATGGGTGTCTAATTTTACTACTTTTATAAACAAAAAATATAAATATTTTCAAAAGGTTTTGTGCAGATTAAGGGGACAATGACTTATGTAGTGCAGTAGACATGGGAGAAAGGCCACCAGGACAGATCCTCAAGGAAGAAAGTCTCGGCCCAGGTGTAGGGAGTGCTGTCAGAGGACAACCCCAGCTGTGAGTCCCTTTAGGAGCTGGAATAATCTGAGCTGCAGAGAATGCCTGACCCAAGGTCATGCCTTGGTGGATGGGAGTTGTCAGCCTCATCCATTTACTAATGGAGGTGGTTCACAATGATCTGGCCACTTTGGTCAAACATGACACTTAACTGATTAACCATTTCGGTTCTAAAGCTTCCATGTTGTTGGTCAAAGAAACACCTTGACTCTTCCCTCTGTTGGATCCTGATTCTTTTCTCTTCCATTGTGTTGTTTTCAACAGCACTCACTAATAAACACTCTAAGCACTGTCTCAGAGTTACTTCCCATATGACTCAAACTATGAAGCTTTGCATCTTCATTATAAACACCCACTACTCTATCATGGGATGTGTAAGACAGTTTCTCCCTACCAGAAATGAAATCAAGAATGATTTCAGTTGATCTGTCTGCAGAATCATACAATTCTATATTCCAACAATAAGAATATGTCCTGTTTTGTTTACAAGGTCACTGCTTGTCTCAAGCTGCCTATTATTTTGGCTTTTATGTTTGTTTGCTTTTGGGTTTTTTGTTTGTTTGCAAGGAAAGTTAAGTGTGCCTTTAACTGTCTTCATCAATAAAGAAATCTAATCCATTCAAGTCTAATTGGTATTTATTTCTTCCTCTTCCCTAAGGGTCATCTTTTTCCTATGCTGTCACTTCTTTTTCTATTACCCCAGGTAGTCTATGCATTTAGTTGTTTTCTTTTTTCAGGAATATCCCTTTCTAACAACAAGGTACCAAATACTAATTTTTTAAGTAGCTATAAAAAGAGATCATCCTGGGCCAGGCACAGAAGCTCATACCTGTAATCCCAGCCCTTTGGGAGACTGAGGGTGGCAGATCATTTGAGGTCAGGAGTTTGAGACCAGCCTGGCCAGCATAGTGAAACCTCGTCTCTACTAAAAATACAAAAAAATTGGCCTGGTGTGGTGGTGGGCTCCTGTAATCCCAGCTACTCAGAAGGCTGAGGCAGAGGAATCACTTGAACCCAAGAGCCCAAGGTTGCAGTGAGCAGAGACTGCACTACTACATTCCAGCTGAGTAAGACTCTGTCCCAAAGAAAAAAAAAAAAAAGACTATTTTGAAGACCTTCCTTAGAAAGAATCTAAATAAAAGCAGTCATTTTGGCAGAAAAGCTTTGTAGGAACATTGTGACAAAGTAAAACAAAGTCAAATATTAATAATTTATGGAATATAAAATCTTATTCTATAAAAAGTAGCCCTTCCTAAAACTTTAATAAGTAGGACAGCAAAACTTAGTGTCAGATGCAGCTAGACATCAAAATGGTATATTTCCATTTTAGAAATATTTTTTATTGATGTTGAAATGAGAATTTTTAAAGAAAAAAGCTACCATTGGTTTTTTAACAACATATAATTTATTTGTAAATGTCTATACACAAAAATCATGAATTTCATCAGTTCAGGAAGAAGATTCCAGGACATTTCTTTCTACATGCTTAATGATACAGGCAACAATAAAATATTCAGAGAAAGAAACATGTTACAGAGGACACGACAATTTTGATAAATGATGATAAATTGTGAGGTAGAATAGCAGTTTGTAAGCTGTTGTGTTCAAAAACATGTATTTTAATAATGATTTTTGCCAAACACCATTCTGGAAAGAGATTTTATGTAAAATCCTTGTCTAACAAAAACCTCATTAAAACAGAAGTGTAGTTAGTTTTAAATAAAATCATGATTTTATTTTGAATAAGAGAGTTCTATATCCAATCAGTTTCTTGAATTGTTAAATAGAGTTACCATCTGACCCAGCAATTCCACTCCTAGGTATATACTCAAGAGAAATAAAAACATATGTTCACATAAAAATTTGTACATGAATGTTCATAGCACCATTCTTTATATAGCAAAAAGTAGAAACAACCAAAATGTTCGTCACCTGAGGAATGGACAAACATGGTATATCAATACCATGGAATATTACTCAAGAATAAAATACTGACACACATATGCTACAATATGGATGAATCTAAACATGCTAAGTCAAAGAATCCAGTCACAAAAGGCCACTTCACATAGGATTCCATTTCTATGTAATGTCCAGAATGAGAAAAACCATAGAAATAAAAAGTACATCAGTAGTTGCCTAGGGTTTGAACTAGATGGGGGATGGGAAGTAACTGATAATGAATATGGGGTTCCTTTTTGGAATAATGAGCATGTCCTAATATTCCTCAAGGTGATGGTTGCATAACTCTGTGAATACACACACCCACTAAATTGTGCACTTTATGTAAGTGAACTCTATGGCAATGTAAATTATATCTCAATAAAGCCATTAAAAATGCCACTTAAAAAGGCCAGCTATGTTGTAGCCATTTATAATGTGAAAACTTTTATGGAGTATAAATCCATAATTAACCAAAATATGTTTATGACTGTCCCCAAATGTCATTTCATTTACTTTTTATAAAAACATCTGCCTATGCCACTATAAATACTTCAAGTAGTGAAAAGAAGAAAATGCTTCTAAAATTAAATGGTGTTTTCAGAACAGATTTCTTAATATATTTAATTTTGATGATCTGCATGTGAATTATCCACATGTCCATTAACCATGGTTAAATACAAATCTCAGATAAGTATCCCCCAGTAAAAAGCACACTAATTGGCTACTTCCCCTCCAAGCTGAAGCAGCATGGACTACATTTTTAATATGCAAGCTTGAATTTTAAAAAGAAAATTAAAGAGGCAAATCTGTAAGAAAAATAAACATATGAAATCTCATAGTTTTAGAATGAAAGTAAGTTGGAGGTTAATCCTGTGCAGGGTTACTAAGGCCTCAAAATTTGAGAAATGACTCCATGCATCTTGTGATATTCTCCTAAAACCTTACTATTTTGGGTATTTCTATTTACATCAAGTTTAAATTGATTCCATTGATTTTTTGTTTTCTTTTTTTTTCAACTTAGCCATATATGAAGCAATAACATCAGTGAACTTATATATTTGGTAAGCTATTTATATTTTTCTAATAAGCTTTAAAGTAAATACATAGTTGGTAAAAGTTAAAATGTTCTTATTTGTGCCACCTAAAACCATCTTGCACACGATCAGTAATATATTCATCACACGTTGAAAAGAAGTAATCTAGTGTTATCTACTAATTTTATAGAAGAAAAGGTTGAAATTAACAGTGGTTCTCAAAACTCTATGCATATCAAAATCACCTGGAAGGCTTGTGCTGAAACAAACTGCTGAATCCCTGTAGTATTCTGTTCCTTCTACATAAC
Source organism: Cacajao melanocephalus (assembly GCA_963573385.1). Taxonomy (NCBI): domain Eukaryota; kingdom Metazoa; phylum Chordata; class Mammalia; order Primates; family Pitheciidae; genus Cacajao; species Cacajao melanocephalus. Next base: position 150,299 of record CAUYLG010024110.1, read on the forward strand.
AAAACACCTGAGAGTTGGCAGTTATAACAATAGAAATATATTCCTTGCTGTCCTGGAAGCTGAGAGGTCCAAGATCAAGGTCCCAGCAGAATCAATGTCTGATGAGTACTGCTTCCAAGATGGCAACTTGTTGCTATGTTTTTACATGACAGAAGAGATTGATGGACAGAAGAGGCCAACCCAGTTCCTTCCAGCCTTTTTATAAGGTGCTATCCCCATTCATAAGGTCAGAAACCTCACTGTCTAATAATTGCCTTCTAAAGACCCCACCTCTTAATACTGTTACATTGGAGATTAAGCTTCAACATGAATTTTGGAGGCAACACAAACATTCAAGCCATAGTAGTCCCTCTCCCAGAGTTTCTGATTCAATAGCTCCAAGGTCAGGTCTGAGAATGTACATTTCTAACAAATACCCAAGTGGTAATGATGCTGCTGGTCTGGAGACCATCCTGCAAAAACCATCAATTAAAATCAGCTTAGCCAAAGTTAGAGACAGATCAGAACTTAAATGAGAACCAAATCATCTATTAGATGCTCTATATCTATATACTCTATGAAAAATGTTTCTGCTAAATCCTAACTTTTATTTGTTCCTTTCAATAAAATAGATTGTTAAATGCTAAACTAAAGATCAAATTTTGGTGTTTTTTTTTAAATTTATAAACTTTATACTTTAGATCAGTTTCAGGTTCACAGCAACATAGAGTAGAAAGTAGTGAGAGTTCCCATATGGCCCCTGCTCCCACCCACATGCACAGCCTCCCTCACTATGGACATCCCCCAGAACAGTGGTGCTTTTGTGGCAATCAATGAACCTACATTGATGCATTATTATAACCCAAAGTCCATAGCTCATATTAGGATTCAGTCTCAGGGTCGTACATTTTATAGGTGTTGACAAATGTATAATAGCAGGCATCCATCATTTTGGAATCATAAAGAATAGTTTCACTGCCCTAAAGATCCTACATGCTCTGCCTACACACCCCTTCCTCCCCACTAAACCACTAATGTATTTAATTACTCCATAGTTTTGTCTTTTCCAGAACATCACTTAATTGCAATCATATGGTAGGTAACCTTTGCAGGTTAGCTTCTTTCACTTAATAATATGCATTTAAGGTTCCTATGTGTCTTTTCATGACTTGATGGCTCATTTCTTCTTAGCACTGAATAGTATTCTATTATCTGCATACCACGATTTATTTCTCTATGCCTTTACTGATGGACATCTTGGTTACATCCAGGTTTTGACAATCATAAATGAAACTGCTATAAACATCCATGTGCATGTTTGTGTGGACATTTCAACTCATTCGGGGAAATACTAAGGAGTGTGATTGCTGGATCACATGGTAAGAGAATGCTTCATTTTTTAAAAATATTTTTTATTGTACTTCAGGTTCTGGGGTACATGTGCAGATCATGCAGGATTGTTGCATAGATACATACATGGCAATGTGGTTTGCTGCCTCCATCACCTCATCACCTATATCTGGCATTTCTCCCCATGTTATCCCTCCCCAACCTCCCTATGCTGAGCTGTCCCTCCCCTAGTCCCCCACAACAGATCCCAATGTGTGATGCTCCCCTCCCTGTGTCCATGTGAGAATGCTTCATTTTGTATGAAACCTTCCTTTCTCTTAGCCCAGGTAAGTATAGGCTCCAATAAAATCCCAGCAGGTTAGTCTCTAGTAAGATCATTTCTTCTGACAGCAGGTCTAGTTAATAAGAATACACAGAATGTTCTGGTATATTTCAAAATGGTTCCTTTTCCCATCCCCCTGAATTATTCTCTGATATTCACTATGAGGACCTGATAGTCTCCCGGATGTAAAACTCACAAAAGCATGGGGGTTCCCCTGAGATAAGCATTATCATCAATTCTTTCTTTTCATTCACTTGTTTTTCTTGAGTTTTATCACAGTTGTATGTCAAAGTAATATATTGTTTAGCTTGTGTGTTTTGAGCATCATACTGTATCTGTTTTTACTCAACTGCATTTTTTTATTCCATGTAACATTTTTGAGATGTAGCCCTGTGGTTTTTATCAGTGGTTCATTGCTTCCCTAGCTGGATACTATTTTATCTACGAGAAAACAACACTCAAATTGTTTTTTTTTTTTTTAACTTTTTAGTTTGAAAAAATTATAGGCATACAGAAAGTTTGGGAAATAGTACGGAGAGGTTCCATGTACCATTCACCCAGTTTACCCAGTGCTTGCATCTTACCTAATTACAGTACAATATCAAAATAGCAAATTGACTTTGGTACAAAGTGTGTGTATAGTTTTATGTCACTTATTATGTGAACAGCCCTCAATTTTTAAAATCATTCTGTTAATGAACTTCTGAGTTATTTCCTTTATTTTTTAGTTGTCTTTCCCCAATTAATAACAATGATTCTACAGATTGGAATGGTGAAAATTCAAACAGTTACAATACCACATAAGGGCAAGGATGTGGAGCAACAGAAACTCTCATTCATTGCTGGTGGGAATTCAGTGCTGGTGGGAACCTTAAACATATATTACTAAGAGAAAGAAGCCAATCTGAAAAGGTTACCTACTATACAATTGCTACTATTATGACATTACGGAAAAGGCAAAACTATGAAGTCATTGAAAAGATTAGTGGTTCCCAGAATTTAGTGGGAAGGGAGGGATGAATAGGCAGAGCACATAGGCTCTTTGGGGAAGTGAAACTCTTCTATAGGATTCTACAAAGACAGATACATGTCATTAAACATTTGTCAAAACTCATAGAATGCACACGACTAAGAGCAAATCCTAATATACACTATGGACTTTGGGTAATTCTGATGCAGCAGTATGGGTTCATTAATTGCAGCAAGCACACCACTGTGGTTCAGGATGTTGATATGGGAGACGTTGTCCATTTGTGGGGACGAAGGCTATATGGGAACTCTATTTTCTGCTCTATATTGCTGTGAACCTAAACCTGCTCTAAAAATAATCTACTAAAATTTTCCAAACAAGTATTTTGTAAATATTACGGTCATCTCATGTGTGTATGTGTGGGTGTGTGCATATATATATATATGTATATACAATTTATTATATTATATATATATATTTATTATGTATTTTATTATATATATAAAGATTCTCCAGAGTCTATACATTGGGATGGAATTGATGGGGCAAGGGGTATCTTAAACTTGTCAAGATAAAGCCAAAGTATTTTCCAAATTAGTTCTTACAACCTACTTCCATTCTAACAGTGCTCTGTTTCTCCCACACCTCTGCAGCTCTTGCTATCACTCATTTTAGCTTCTCCAATACACTGGCTGGAACACAGTATGTCATAATCATTTAAATATAAGCTTCTTTAATTGCTAATGAGGTTGTATATTCTCTCATATTAGTTTTAGCCATTTGTGTTTTCTCTTTTGTTATTCTGGTCCCAGTCTTTTTTCCATTGTATTTGGAACTACTGAACATTTTAACATGGATAAATAGAGTACTGATGTAGTAAAACTAAATCTTTTCCTATATAGCTCCTGCTTTTTGTATCTTATTTTTAAAATTCTTCATCTGAGATCATAAAACTGTCTTCCGATATATATTTTTCTAACAATTTCTTAGATTTGTCTTACAATCAGAATTGATTTTTTTAAAATGCACGATGTGAGGTGATATCCATTTTTTTCTCCACATAGTTAACCAATTGTCATGTAGTATTTATTGCATTTACCTGTCTTAAGAGCCGAGCACTTACAAAGAATTTTACATAAATGTGTGGGTCTCCTCCTGGGCCCTCTAGTCTCTCTAAATCATCTATTATTTTCTGTCTCTACTCAATGCCATGCTGTCTTAATTGCTAGTTTTATAACAGTACACAGTTTTAATATCTGGGAGGGCAAGACTCCCCATTCGCTGTTCTCTGTGCAGTCAGGAATCAGCTTGTGTGTTCCATGGTAGGAAAAAAGCTGCAGGAATTTTTATATTTTTATTCCATCAAATTTCTAAAACAGTTGGGGAGAATTATCTCTTTTGTGGATTGATATTTTTCTATTCAGAAATATGATTTATTTTACTATTTATTTAGGTTTTCTCAAGGATCTTTGTTTTATCATTTTCTCCACATAGGTCTTTCCTGTTTTTGTAAGAGTATTTCCTAGGTACTTTATATTTTTTATACTACTATAAATGGTATTTTATTTTGTTTTCCAAATACTTGTAGCAAAGTGCAGAAATGCAATTGATTTTGTACATCGATTTTGTTTGTGGCATATTTGATAACCTCTGTTATTCATTCTAATACTTTATCTGTAGATTTTTTTTCAGGGGATTTACTATGTAGAAAAAAATATCCTCTTTGACTAGTGATAGCATTGTTTCCTCCTCTTCAATACTAAGAATTCTTACATCTTTTTTTAAATTCTATTGTTTTAGCTAGGATTTCCTATATAATGCTGCAAAGAAATGTTATCATGTTGATTAAAGATGTATTAACTTGTTTGTAATCTTAAAAAAGAATACTTTCAATGTTTCACCATTAACTATCACGTTTGTTCAATGTTTTTATCTTTTAATCATAGTTCACTGATTTTGTACCATGAATGAATTTTGAATTTTATGGAATGCAGTTTTTACATCTACTTAGATTACTGTATTTATTCATTCAACTGAAAATGTATTGAGCACCTAAAATGTGCCCCACTGTTCTAGACCGCAGAGATAAAGCAGTAACAAAACAGACAAAAACCCTTGATCTTGGGAAGTTTACTTTCTATTAAGAAAGAACAAATGCAATGAATGCATGAAACACATAGTATCTTACATATTGATCAACACAAAAAGTAAAAATGAAGTCAAGAAAGGGAATAGGTAGTGTTAAGGTAGAGTGTTTAGATGTTTACAAATACATCTAAAAACAAATTTAATGGCAAAAATGGGCCTCACTGAGAAGATAGTAGGTGTGAAGAGAACTGAAGGAGGAGAGGAAACAAACGTGGGTATCTGGAACAAGAGCCTTCACACAAAAGCAGCAGCAAGTGCAAAGAGAATAAGTATTGCAAGGCAATATGAAGTACTGCAACAAATTTTAAAAAGGAAAAATTACCTACTGAGCAGATTAACTTAGAAATGTAAATGTTAATATATAATTTTAGTCATTTATTCCCTAATTAAAGCTTAAAAACCTCCCATGTAATATTCAGTGAATAAGAAAAACAGGCCAGGCAAGGTGGCTCATGCCTGTAATCCTAGCACTTTGGAAGGTCGAGGCGGGTGGATCATGAGGTCAGGAGTTTGAGACCAGCCTGGACAACATGGTGAAACCCCGTCTCTACTAAAGATACAAAAAATTAGCCAGGCATGGTGGCACATGCCCGAAATCCCAGTTACTTGGGAGGCTGAGTCAGGAGATTCACTTGAACCCAGGAGGCGAAGTTTGCAATGAGCTGAGATCATGCCACTGCACTCCAGCCTGGGCAACAGGGCGACACTTCATCTCAAAAAAAGAAAGAAAAACAGTTAAAAACATTATAATCACCGGTACTACCAAAGTAATATCCTTACCAATATTAATAGTTATTAATTTTAATAATTAAACATTATTTGATTATTTAATAATACTATTTAATAATTTAAAATAAATTTAATATATTATTTAATAATTTAATATAATACACTAAATATTAAATATTAAAATAGCCATTTTAATATGGAATACAGGAAGATAAGTAATAAACAAAAAATCATTTTTTAATTCAAAAAATGTCATAAGAAAGGTTTAAATTGGGTCACACAAACTTGTCAAAAAATATATAAGCATATATTTTTATGCTTAAAGCATAAGGGAAGAAACCAAATAGAAACAAACAGGTCAATAGGAAAAACTAAAGCATATCTAAAAACATTAAGATTCACCAAATGAGAATAAGAAAACTTCTGAATTCAATGGACACAAAGGTGGTCTATGGAACACTAGTTCATAGTGTTTATGTGGGGGGAAATGAGGTCAAACAAAGCGAATCTGGTTTGTTTATGCAGGACATCTCGGAGTCTTTCAAATGCTACTGTGAATTATGAATTACTAAACTATTTCAGAGGGTAGGGGATAAAGGGGCACAGAATAAATATGCATAAGTATGTAGCCTTTCCTATGCTAACTTGATCACGGAACCTTTTATCTTAGGCAAAAACGAAACACTATTAGAGAATGCTGCCCTGTGAGCTCATAGGTCAGAGGAAATTCATGCAATATTTCAAAGAGTTTAAAGGTTGCTAAAAAAATAAATAAATAAATGAATAACAAGTTAAGAGGGTTTTCTGGTTGTTGGTTTTGTTTCTTTGTGTTTATTTTTTCTTTTAATCTATCCTTGGCAGAAAGCCAGCTGAAAATCAGATGAATTTATAAAAATGAGTGCAGCACGTAGATGAATATAATATAGGAAAGAGAACAAACTTCTGAGGTATCTTTTACCAAAGAGGATATTTGGAAACAAATTCTCTTCTGAAGTAAGCAGTCTGTATATGCTAAATGGAGGAGAAATAAATGCAAGGGATGTACCAGGCCTAATTGACAAATAAAAGTAAAATAAATCACCAGGATTGAATGGTATCCAACCAGAAGTCTAGTGGATTTGAGGACAACTTCGAATTTGTAGTCAAAGTTCCATAAAGTCTCATACAAATAGCCCAAGGACTGGCTCCTGTGACTCTGAAAATAATCCAATAAATTAAAATTACTGTGGATTTGTTGGAAGTATAGTATATGTTGATGGAGTGTGTTTGTTTGTTTTGCTTTTCTTTGAGACAGGGTCTCTGTCACTCAAGGCAGAGTACAATGGCATAATCTCAGCTCACTGGAGCCTCAACTTCCCAGGCTCAAGTGATCCTCTCACAACAGTGGATTTTGTAAGAAAGAATAGATTCTGACAAGAAAGTGAGAATAATGTTACAGAAGAAAAGCCACAGATTTGGATATTGAACCTATCAATATCTATATAGAGTCCACAGATTCTATGTCTATACATAGATGCTATATCCGTAGATAGACATCAATATAAAACACTTGAAATTCTTTGAAGCGATAGATAAATTGAGACAGGATGTAATGTTTATTTAGACTTTTAAACATATCTTAAGACACATTCTTAAACAAAGGTTTTAAATATTAAATTATTATCAAAAGAGATGTCTTATCCCAGATAGGAAACTGGATAGGTGGCAGAAAACAGAAGGAAGACTTAAGCAAAATTTCAACTATATTTCATCTAGGTATTTTAGTGTGAAAACTGTCTCATTTTCATACTACTGAAAATGGAGCACATGGAAAACCATTCAGGTTTAGAAATGAGTAGGCAATGACTCAGGTCAGAGTCCATATCAACCATGAAAGCTCCCATTCAGGGATGCTTCCAGGGTGACAGACACCCCGTGAGGCACTTCGAATGCATCACCTCATTTGGTTTCCACAACTTCCTGTTTAAGTACTTACCATTTTATTCCACAAGTTTACAGATAAGGAAATTAAAATCTACAGAGGAAAGTAACTTCCCCAAAGACCACATAGGCAAATGGGTGGCAGGAAGTGGTAGCTGCTAAATGGCAGAACTAAAATTTGACACCTGGCTGCTGATTACAGAATCCTTGCTCTTAACCACTGCACAAGTGGATCTCACATGTGAACATGCACCAAACCCCCAGGAAGGTATATCAAACACAGACTGCAGGGCCCAACCTCTTAGGCCTTTCTGATTAAGCAGATATGTAGTGGGCCCTGAGTTCGCATTTTTAAGCTGTTGCTGCTGATCAGTGGTTCACACTGTGAGAACCACTGTCCACCCTAAACGGTCTAAGCCCAAGGGAATGAATTGGGAAAGAAAGAGATCATAAGAATGGCCTCTGTGTCCCTGACAAGAGGAAATCTTGGTGAAGAAAGTTGGCAAGAATTAAAGAAGGAAGGAAGGAAGCATCCAGAAATTGGGGTCAAGCTGAGATCACATGGAAATATTCTTGGGTCTTTAGGGACCCAAAATTTACTATGGGGAGGCATAAAGTCTTCTTGGGACCCCAGGCAGCCTAAAACTATTCAGACTAGCTTTGAGCACAGTATAAACTTAATGGCAAAAGGCTGTTCTCACGCTCAGGCTCTCCCCACTTTCTAAGACCTACCACTAATCTTACCCATCTACAATCCAATGCCTGGAATTCCTTTCACAGGAAACACAACAATTCACATTACAATCAGAAATGGAAGCCTGAGATGGAAGCCTTAGAAAGGGAATCTATCATTAATGGATTTTATTTAAAATATGTGACTGCTTATTGATTAGCCCCAGGTCTAATATAACACATCATATGTGGTTTTCTTAAAAATGCAGAAATTCAGCTTTATTACTTTGGAGAGGAAGCATGGCACTATAGAAAAGGCACAAAATTTGGTATCAGAAGTCTTATATTTGGAAATAAATGACTTCTGACAAGTCATTTTCTTCACCTATAAAAGAGGAATAATAATTCTTCACAGAGATGGGAGGATCAAATGTGATCGTATTTTGGAAGTATTCGGTCATCTATAACTCATTTTTTTCTAATTGTAAGGTGCTATTACTACATTTAGGAATAATACACTGCATAAAACTGTTACCAGATATGCAAATACAAACTCAAGTGGGCTGGGCAGAAGTATTGAGTATATTAGCCCTCAGTAAAGCCTCATCTTTGCACATGGATCCTGCAACCAGCATGTTCTTATGACAAAACTTTGTGGCAGTAAAATTTTTTTCTTTTTTCTTTTTTTTTTTTTTTTGAGATGGAGCTTCACTCTTGTCACCCAGGCTGAAGGGCAATGGCGTGATCTTGGCTCATTGCAACCTCTGCCTCCTAAGTTCAAGTGATTCTCCTGCCTCAGCCTCCCGATTAGCTGGGATTACAGGCATGTGTCACCACGCCCAGCTAATTTTGTGTTTTTAGTATAGATGGGGTTTCACCATGTTGGCCAGGCTGGTCTTGAACTCCTGACCTCAAGTGATCCACCTGCCTTAGCCTCCCAAAGTGCTGTAATTACAGGTGTGAGCTATCGTACTCAGTTACTTTTTTATATCTTTTAAGGGAGATGTAGCTGAGTGTAAACAGCTATCCTGACATCTTACTCTAAAACCTGTAAAAGCTCAGGCTGTGCCCCCACCATTGTGAAGTCTCAGAGAAGGGTCCTGCACCCAAGACCCTGAAAATGGAGTCAGGAAAAGATGGTGCTACCCCACAGTACAAGGTAAATTAAAGACCTACATTCCCCTTCATCTGCTGAGAGCAAAGATGAACATGAAGAAAGGATGCTAGGAAGGACATAGCCACTGCATGATGGTGGCTGAGTCTATCACGGCTTTGGTAATCTTTAAGACTTTTGGGTAACTGTTGACAGGTTTTCTTTACAGTAAATTCATATCAAAAACTTTGAACATTCATCTTTAATATGTTTAAACTCAGCGCTATATACTAGGTATCACTAGGGACTTCATACTAAACAAAGCCTACCTGATCTTGAGTAAGCCTCAAGAAGGTATGAGTATTGGGTTAAAGATTCTTTTTATTAAAAAGTACTAAAAGGCATTGATGAAAGATAAATTGGGCTTCATCAAAATAAAATATACTGTGTTTCAGAGGACACAATTCAGAAAGTAAATGGCAAGCCACTGACTAGAAGAAAGTATTTGAAAATCTATATCCAATAAGAGACTTGAATCCAATAATAGTAAGTATTGGCAAGGATGTAGAGAAAATGAAACCCTTAAGCACTGCAGGTAGAACTGTAACATTTGAAACTACTAACTTGAAACACAGATTTACCATATGACCCAGAACTTCTACTCCTAGGTAAAACTACTTAAGAATTAAAATATATGTCTGTGCAAAGATTTGAACACACTAGCCATAATAATCAAAAAGTAGACACAATCCAAATGTCCATTGACTGGTAAATGGATAAATAAAATGTAGTGAATCCATACAACAGAATATTATTTGGCAATGTAATTTGTGCTAAAACATGAATGAACCTCAATAACTTTATGCTAATTGAAAGACAACAGACACAAAAGGACACACACTGCATGATCTCATTCATATGAAATGTCTAGAAAAGGTAAATCTGTAGAGATAAGAAATAAATTATTGATTGAATGGATTTAGGAGTAGGAACAGAAGTTACCTGATTTCTTTTGGGGGGTGATGGAAATGTTCTAAAATTAGATTATGGTGATAGTTTCACACAACTCTAAATTAACAGATTTACGTGTACATTTACAAGTACCAAAAACCTTGAATTGCATACTTTAAAGGAGAATTTTAATTTTTTTTTACTACAAAACCTTGAATTGCATACTTTAAAGGAGAATTTTATGGTATATTTAATTTTTTTTTAAATATGTTTTAAAGTCATAGACAATCCTGACTATGAATCTCACCATGAAAATTAAGGTATTTATAGAGTAATGTGCCACTTATTCTGATGTCATGCTTCTAGAAAACTTGACTTTCTTAAAACAATCTGAACATGAAAAAAGAGAAAAAGACCTCCAAACAGGGAATATAATGGTCACCGCTAAATTCGTGTACTTTAGTCTATGGGAGAAAATGGAAAGTCCTTCCCTTGCCTCTACCCAGGCCTAAAATTAGAACTCAATGACTTATTAAATGTACACACGTACAGGGCATCTGATTTAATAAGCTTGATGATCTGGTTTTCCTCAGTAGCTAACATTAACAAAGTGGCAGGTAACACTGAGAAAAGGTTCAGAAGCAAAGACTACTGAAGTATAGTTATTAGGGTCTCATCAGCCCCTCACAACTCAATGCCACTGACAGTAAAGCAGCAATGATCTTTTCAAGGACCACTTGGCCAGCAAAGTAATAGCATCTGTTATATAAAAGTGGAAAGAGAATCAGTGTTTCTCAAAATGAGATCATCAGAATGCTTCTAAGTCATTATTTATGATACAGATTCTCTTGACTCCCTCCAAATCTGCTAAATCAGAACCTCTAGGAATGATGTCTGAGTATCTGCATGTTTAACAAGAACACTAGCTGATTTTTGTATATACTACAATTTAAAACATAAATGACTTTTTATTTAGAGAATGTTAGAGCAAGAAGGAAACTTGATTATCATCTAATCAAAACCTCATATATCAGAGACAAGAATGTTGCACACCAAAGTGGTAATATTATTTTCCAAGATCTCCCAGGATTTTTTTTTAACTCTTCAAAAAAAAAAAAAAACTATGATTCTAGCCCCATAAATTGTAAAGCATACTTTTGACACAAGAGAATGTAAAATATATCTTGGAAATATATTCTTCAAAGATTACGATTAAAATGCTTAATTATTTAAAGGGATGTATTTCTGCTCTCAGGAAAACTAATCTAGAGCACCTCATTACCTGAGGATGCCAACTAAATGAGTCATCATAATAGTTAAATTATTTTTCCTTGTTGGTATATTCAGTTTAATTATTGCAATTTTTTCTTACAAATCCATCTTCCTCAAGAAAATATATAGGTTATTTGACCAAAAAAAAAAAAATCAGCATTCTTACAAATTATTGAGCTAATATTAAGTCATTTGCTCTCAAGACACATATTTCCTGTTCTACAAGCCATCTTTTTAAAATCCAACCTCAATTTTCCTGCACATGGGTTCTAAAACATGAGCTAGCAGGCACAGCTCTTGTTAAGAACCTCAGAAATCCTAATATCTAAACTGGTCCAGATGGTTACTTCACAGGAATCTTTTGTCCATAGCCTTTATCACACTCACGGCTTCGGTTAAACTATCTGCATTCCATCTTTGTTAAATGAATATGTCATTTTTTAATGGAATAAATAATGCCTGCCTTCTGGGAATATTGATCTAATGGCTTGTCTACCACCAAGCTAAGTGTCTAACACTTTGTTAATGGTAGAAATGGAAAAGAAAATCTGCCCAAAAAGCAATCGTACATTAGGCTTGCTGAGGTAGGAAACATTCTCAGTACCACCCTATCCAACTATGGTGAATTACACTGTGCTGATACTTAACAGGAAGGAAAAAACACCTAGATAGGAAACATTTCTCACACTGACAACTGAAAAAGGTTTAAGATGGGCAAATCCAAATAGATAGGAAATTTAATTACAGTAAGATCTCTTCTAATAGTGACATTCAATACATTCTTGTATGTAACATTTTGACAGCCAATCTTAATCCTTCTTCTCTCTTCCTCTTTTTATTGCTATATTGCTATCTTTTTTATTTCTGATAGATTGTGAGAGACCTAACCTATGTTTTGAGAACAGCTCTATTTTCTGCTGTTGAGAACAGTTCCTCAAATCCAGAAGTCATCTTCTTGTACATCTTTTTTCCTACTGACACTGATTTTCTCCTCCTGTAAAATTAATGGTAGTCTGTGAACTCCTCCATCTCCTGAAATCTTACTTCTGGCCCACAAAAATGTTCTCTATGCTCCTTTCATGATGCCACCACTGCATTCCAAGAATTGTTCAGAAAGCTTCTTAAATCAACAGAAGTTGTTAATTATAAAGCTACTGGTTAGAACAAACGCTTGACTGGTGTTTGCCTCTGCTCTGTCTTTAAGAAGGAAGAAGACTTATTAATTATTTTAACCAGAGTGAATCTATGAGTGAAACCCAAAATACATATGCATCCTTTAGAAACAAACCTATTCACAAACTGCTGCTGAAGTATATATGATGATTCACCTCTCCCTGGTAAGTTTGCCAGCTACGTAAAAATCCTCTATCCTCAACTGATTGGATATATTAGTAGTATATATACGGAAACAGATACTCAATTTCTATTTATTTATTTATTTATTTATTTCTGAGACAGAGTCTCGCTCTGTCGCCCAGGCTGGAGTGCAGTGGTGCGATCTCAGCTAACTGCAACCTCCACCTCCTGGGTTCAAGTGATTCTCCCATCTCAGCCTCCTGAGTGGCTTGGATTACAGGCACATGCCACTATGCCTGGCTAGTTTTTATAGAAAACAGATACTTTAAAAACAAACAAAGAGAAATAAATAAAAATGTTTTGATCTATTTTTTCCCTGGTAGCCTGTCTTCTTCTCTCACCGCAGAATAGGTTACTGAACTTCCTCAACACACTTTCTCTATAGGAATTCACATACAAAGTTCAAAGGAAAGTGTCTAGTAGAAAACACCTCTCAAAACTCAAGCTAGTTTTTGTTTGTGTATTTGAGTTCCTAACAGTGATTAAAAGACTGAGATCCTGGTCTTTGCAGCAACACAGATGGAGGCAGAGGCCATAATCCTAGGCAAATTAACACAGGAACAGAAAACCAAATATCGCATGTTCTTACTTATAAGTGGGAGCTAAACATTCAGTGCACGTATATATAAAGATGGGAACAATAGACATTGGGGCCTACTTGTGGATTGAGGGTGAGAGGAGAGTGAGAACTGAAAAAGTACCTATCCAGTGTTATGCTGATTTCCTGGGGGATAAAATTATCTGTACGCCAAACCCCTGCAATATGCAATTTACCTATGTAACAAACCTGCACATGTACCCCCTTGAACCTAAAATAAAAGTTGCAAAAATAAAAAAAAATGAAAGAATGTAAGGCCCTGGTTCTCTTGGTTTTCAAGACACTGCCCACCTAGTACCACCTCCCGTCAGGATCGGAGAGATACTAAATTAACACCGAGTGCCAAAATACAATGGGAGTCAATCTTGATATTCATATGAAACCACTTAAGATCCCTCTCTCTGACCATCTCTGTCAGAAGGTATATTTTCTACAAAAAAATTAAAATAAATAAAAAAGAATTACAATTCTCAGCTGTACAGTCGTACCTTTGTGCCAATAGTCCCATTTCCTGTTTACCACCTTTTGATATCTTCCTGATTTCAGATACACAGATAATATGATTTGAATGAAATACCTATGAGGTAATGGCAATGCAAGATTTATTAACGATCTTTGGTTGAAGGGATAAAGTCAGGTTGGGAGGGGGTAAAACAAATTAAAAAGAAAGGCTAGCAGTATAGGAGCTCAGGGATTGGACAGGATGGGCCAGTGAACAAAACGAAAGGAAAGGAACTAGAACACAGCAGTGGTGACCCCCGTGAGCAAGGACTCAGTGCTGGATGGGTGGCTTTTAGTAATATTTTTTCTAAAAAATAACATGGAAAATGTTTTCAATGACTTGTAGAGCTTTGAGAAAAGAAGATGAAAGCTGCCTTAGGGAGGGTGATCGGAAAGTAAAAATGAGAAGGAACTAAACACACAGAAATGTCTTAGTCCTGAATTTCTCCAAGTCTACAACTGAGACCTAAAATTTTCCTTTCTATAAAGCACATGTTATACCAAGACTCCTTATCTCTATATGGGTTGAGCATCCTTCATCTGAAAACCGGAAACCTGAGATACTCCAGCATCTGACAATTCTGAGCACCGATATGATGCCACAAGTGGAAAATTCTATACCCAACCTTCATGTGACCAGTTGCAATCAAAACATAGGTGCATACACACAATTTATGCAATGTCCCCAAGGGAAAAAGGGCCCTCCCAGCCTTCTTCAGCTGTGATGTATCTTTTCTGTGCACACCAGATATGCACGTCATATTTTTTGCTATTAAGTACTTATATGTGGATAAGTATAAGAACACAAAGCTTATCAATATCATATAAATTCTGAGTCAGGAATAATGGTGTTGCCAAAAAAGCCACAGATTGTCCACATGGGAGGCTGAGATAGTGACACTTTTTTTCTGATAGTTCAATGTACACAAACCTTATTTCATGCACAAAATTATTTAAAATACTGTATAAGACTGAGTGCAGTGGTTCATACCTATAATCCCAGAACTTTGAGGGGGCCAAGGCAGAAGGATTGCTTGAGCCCAGAAGTTTGAGACCAGCCTGGGTAACATGGCAAAACCCCATCTGTACAAAAATTACAAAAATTAGCCATGGTGGCACACATCTGTAATCTCAGCCACTCAGGAGACTGAGGCAGAAGAATCGCTTGAACCTGGGGAGTGGAGGTTGTAGTGAGCCGAGACTGTGCCACTGCACTCCAGCCTGGGCAACAGAGCAAGACTCTGTTTCAAAAAAAAAAAATACAAAAATTAGCTGGGTGTGGTGGTGCAGACCTGTAGACCCATCTACTAAGGAGGCTGGTGTGGGAGGATTGCTTATGCCCAGAAGGTTAAGTCTGCAGTGAGCCATGATCACACCACTATACTCCAGCCTGGGGTCACAGGGCGAGACCTTGTCTCAAAAAAAGAAAAAAATATATTACCTAAAATTACCTTCAGGCTATGTGTAGAGGTGTATATGAAACATAACTGAACTTCATGTTCAGACTCAGGTCACATCCCCTCTATATCTCATTATGTATAAACAAATATTCCACAAAAATCAAAAATCAAAAACACTTCTGGTCCTAAGCACTTCCCATAAGAGATACCCACTCTGTAGGAGCCTGATGACACATAAAGCAGCCAAACTATTCTGTGCTGATGATATCGTTCATTAACTCCTTCAATAATTACTGAATTCCTGCTGTATGCCATGCATTATGCCAGGAACTGTATATACAAACTTGTAGAAAACAGATATTTTTTACAATAGCTACTACTCAGGTGGAATATAAGACTAAAGATAAAAAGGACTTTAGGGTCACATGGCAGAAAGCCAGGACTCCACCCCTGCCCACAGCTTCCTCCAGCACTCGGGCAGTTCCAAACATCTAGTCTTCAATTTTCCAGTTGTGTATTTTTGTTTGGGAACACGGTACTTTGTGATCCATTGAATTTCACAATAAAATAAGATTAGTCTCACACTTTTGAATAGTACTCTTGGTACACTGTCCATTTTGACACACAATAAAAAGGAAATCCAAGACAAAGAGATGTCTCTGTGACTACTTATCCTGGAAAAACATCTGAGGAGATATAAGGAAGGCCAGTTTGCTTTAGGGATTTCTGTGACTGGGGCATTCCTCCACAAAAAGCAAAACTGCACCTATTAACCCACTTCATTTCAGCCACTGAGCAGACATAAAATTGAAATAAATTTCCATTATTGCCAATCTGGGATCTATCTAAACCAATGATCCAAGAATAAGAGGTTCCACAACCCATTATCCAATTCTACTACATTCCTTGTAATTTTGAAAATTACAAAATCTGGTAGCTTTGTAATGTTCTCAGTGCTTGCTTATAGAAAATTCTCAAATATCCACTCACAAATTTTCTCTCTATAAATCTCACTGCTTCATATTTTGACCTTGAAATGTGATCATCCTTCCAATAGAAGAATCAGAAATTAATGTGACATGCGTTGATTTTTAACCCCATCATTTTCTTTATTTTTTCTAATATCTTTATTGCTGAGCCAATATCCCAGAAATAGACACAGATATGGACCTCTCTTCTTTAGTCAATCTCCAGTGAGAAAATAGCTACGAGCTCTAAATGAAAACAGTGATTTCTAATCTTCTGAAATTTGCAATGTCCTATCAGTGCTTAGTTTTAGGTTACTCTTTCATTCTGGTTTTCCACTTTTCAATTAAAGTGATCTGAGAGCTTCGAGGAAAAGAAACCCTTAATGTTGGGTACAGGGTAACATTCTCAACATCTTAAGAGAGTCTAGGGTCTCTGAAATGGCAGACAATGCCCTTGATTCCCAACCCTTTCTGGGGCCTTCTGCATCCTCGCCTCTTACCTTCTCTCTGCTCATACTGGACCCTCCAGCCAAGCCAAGTCACAGTGCAGTTCCCTGAACAGGCCACTACCTCCCTTGGTACATTTACAAATGTGGTATCCCTGCATATACTTGCCCATAATCATAGCAATTATCACACCAAAATGCAACATGGTGGTTGCTTGCCCATCTCTCCTAATCAGACTGTAACCACTGAGGGAGGGGGGATAGGGGAATCACTCACAGTGCTTGACATATACTAGCACTACACTTTCTCAAAATAATGAATTGAGCCAGGCACGGTGGCTCACGCCTGTAATCCCAGCACTTTGGGAGGCTGAGGCGGGCAGATCACGAGGTCAGGAGTTCAAGACCAGCCTGACCAACATAGTGAAACCCTATCTCTACTAAAAATACAAAAATTATCCCTGCGTGTTGGCCCACACCTGTAATCCCAGCTACTCAGGAGGCTGAAGCAGGCGAATCGCTTGAACCCTGGAGGCAGAGGTTGCAGTGAGCCAAGATTGTGCCACTGCGCTCCAGCCTGGGCAACAGGGTGATACTCTGCCTCAAAAATAGTAATAATAATAATGAATTGATAAATGAACCCTCCCAAATCTGAGCCAGAAGCTCCAACCTCTGGCACCCTATTTGCTTATCCGTCTTCCATATTAGACTGGGAACTCCTAATGTAGGATGGGGATCTTTTCTCATATCCTAATGCCTAATCTTGTGCCCAGAACACTGGTAATTCAGTATTTGATTGATTAATTGATTGACTGATTGAGTCTGTGCAGAGAGGAAAGACTAACAATCATCAACTGTCAATGAATATTCAAGGTGATATGAATTGAGAGGAATGTCTTTGTCTTCTCCAGTGCTTGGTTAGAACAGCCTGCTTTCCATCATGCCTTTGCTTAGGCTCAGTTTCCTTACCTGCTAAATGGTGATAATAGTTCCTGCCTCACAAAATGTTTGAAAGGATTAAATGAGTTAACACGTTAATGGTTTTAGAGCACTATTAGGCACAAAATAAGTGCTAAAAAGTTGTAAACCAGGGAAACATGTGCCACTGCCAGTTTCATTTCAGAATGTGAAACCTACCCTCAGACCTACTAGAAATGCCACATGTGGCAGAAACCTGTCAAAACCATGCCAGATGGAAGACCCCATTCTGAATAAACCACTGAGATGGAGCATTCAATTTCATCTTGTCATTTCAGTATTTAGTGAGTTATTTTCTCTGGGAAATATATCATAGTGACTTTGAGAATCTTCTAGTAGTTCCCAAACCCATACTCACATTGTGATAATGTGCCCAGTAACCAACCATCGAAGTAACTGAATGAAAACACACCAGTGAATGTTTTGCCAGAGAAAGAAATTGCTTGCCTCTTTCTTTCTTCTTTTTCTTCAGAATAAAAAGAGCATTTTGAAGATGATCACATTAAAGGATTATTTCAAGAGTATTTTTTTTTCCTGGTGACCTATTTTTTGGAGTTATACTCTATGACATTTAGACCACCTCCCCACTTTCCTCTCTCTCTTCAATGTCAGAGTAGAAAATGTTGAGTTCTTGGAGCAGTCATTGGAGCTTTCCCAAGAAACACAAATCAGAGAGGGAAGGGGATTTTTTTAATGCAAAACTTACAGCTTGAAGAAAGTAATGTCTCCCATGTGTCCACCTCCATCTCTCAATTCCAGACTCTTAAATCTAAAAGGCTTTTAACATTTTCTTTAAACCAGCTCAGAAATCTGCTCATGGCTCGCTACTACTGGGCCCTGGTTTATCCTGAAGTTTGTAATTAATACAATAATTAAAGTCCTTTCGAAGGGCTGTTGGTTCAATCAATGGTGTTTTATTTTCCAGGAAAAGAGGCTCTCTTTCTATAAAAAGACGGTAGGAGGCACATTTAAAAACTATATTTCAATTGCAAACAGCATGGCCATGTTCCCAAACGGCAAAAAGACAATAAGAAAATTATCCAAGGGCCCCAGAGGTGGCACTAAAGGTGTAACTGAAATTCCTTTCAGCAGTGTTCATGCTCGGCTGCTGCTCTTGCAGCCAAGGAAACTCATTTGAAAATGGAGCAAATTAGCAAAATTAAACAGATGAGAGCCCTGGGTCATATCATGCCACTTCATTAACGCATCCAGGATGAACACAATGCAACAAAAACACAACCACGAGAAATAAAAAGTTTAAAAATAAAGCCTATGCTTTTCTAGGTTGACTAATCAAAGAAAACTGTCATAAAGGTTGACTATGTAAATCATTGATTTTCAGATGCAGATCTAGGCTAAAAGTAATCAAGTTTAAAATACTACAAGTTAAATAAATCTTTTTGCCATATCTACAAAATCATTCCTTTTGCAGTTCTTCTCTCTAAAACATAGTTCAGCTGACCTCATTCGCTGCCTGGATTCCCTTCAATGGCTCTAGACTATTTTTCTAACCCTAGATCACTTTTCCAAACTCATCACTTATTTTTTCCCAAATGACCTGTACCATCACCAAAATGCTGTGGTTTCCATCCTGGGTGCAAAATACTTGCTTTCTTGTTCTCAGAGCATTTCTGTGCAGAGAATGTCATAAAGGCAAGCTGGTACTGGAATAGGATGTGTTTGGAACCAGAGGCCTCAAGTTTGAAATCCAGCTATGATGTGTCCTATCAATGGTTGAGGAAGTTTGGGTTATATATTTATATGTTCTGAGCCTATATTTCCTTACTATAAAATGGGAGTGATAGAGTTTTTCCAGGATGTTGTATCCACACTGTGATGTGTAAAGTGCCCAACCCAGCACCCCATACTCCTGTCTGCTAACAACTCTCTGTCCCATCCACCCTTGGAGGCCCACATCCAACCCATTCCCCTTAACAAAAGCTTATTCTCACACTTCCAGTAGAAGTGAGCTCTACTTCCCTCAAATCCTTAAATCATTTATATCTATAACCTGTTCATTTGACATTTTAGCAAAAATAATCCTGTGGGATAGTTATTTTCCAAGGTCCGGGTACCTCCACACTTAGCTTACAGGCTGACTGGTCATTGAGCATGCTTTCCATATCACTTTACCTTCCACAGTACCAAGCACACAGTCCATGACCTTGATTAACCTGTAATGTGATTGAGTTTTGCCAGTTAACTGTGGCTCGTTCCTTTTTCCTCTCCAATAAAAGTTCAGAATTGCCATGCCTAACTTTGCAAATCAACCGCCATCCCCCTCTACACAGTGTTCCATCCTCCTTTCTTGTCTTGCCCCTTGGTTCAAAGAATCTAATAGAACAATTTATTTTCTCATTATAATGGTAAATGGAATTAAAGTATCAGGCATACTGATTACCCTTATAAGAGGTTATAGAGAAGTTACAAAAACAGATAATAACAATTGCTGCAAGAACTCTCAATTCTTCTTGAGAATCAGTAGAACAATTCCTCCATCTGGCTCTGAGTAAGTTCTTGGGCAACTTTTCTGCAACATTTCACTATCAATGATGTCTTCTCTCACTCATATTTCCAACCTTCCTCCCACTCTAAGCTACTGCCTGCTTCCCTCCACCCAGGTAAGCCCTTCCCTACTCATTTAAATCATCCAGTCTTCAAAGAAGTCCAACAAATTTGAAACAGGAAAAGTATAATTAGCTAATTGATAGCGTCTTCCTTTAGGAAGAATTCCTAATTATGTTAAGTCTTGATTACAAAGGAATCTACTGGTGCCTGCCTCTCTCTGTTGCAGAAGGAAGGAGGGGAGTGATGAAGAGGGCATGTAGTTGGTGAAAAGTTTGGTACTACACGGTAGGTAGGTGTTGAGTACACCTACCTACTCTCTTTGCTTTCTCTCTAATTTTTTTGCCATTATAATAGCAACCTGCAGTACCCTCCTCCCCTGATTTATAGCTCCAAAGATGGAAAAGAATAGAATGGGAGAAGAAAACTAACCAGAGGAAGTAGAATAGTACTTGAGAGAATCCCTCACCTACTCAAAAGCAAGGTATAATCTACATGCCTGCCCATTAACTGGACATAACCCAGCCCTCTGCCCCACAAAAGCCTGACTCCTAACTCCAAAAGAGGGTTAGAACATCCTCCAGAAAAGAGGCAGAAGAGCAAAAGAGAAAATGCCCAAATGTGTGCAATCACAGAAACCCATGATTAGTGTCCTTGGCCTATTTCCTCCATTTGGAGAAAAAAGTGCAATTGTTCATGTTTTATGTAAAATACACTTTAGGGTGCAGTGGGACACCCAAAGAAGTGTGACTTTCAATCTTCTATCCATAATATAACCAGGAATATAAGACACACATATGCCCTCATCCACAGCTAAATGGATAATGGGCACCCAACAAAGACTGGACCCTCTTTGGGCAGTACTGGTGGTTTGGAAGCAGGGGAAGGGTGTTGATTCCACAACCTGCTCCTCATCTCCCCTACTCTCTGGGCTTCCCTGCTGAGAGAAATAAACACAGAACAATAAGCATCATTTTCATAAATAGTTGGATATGTTCTGAATATTTACTCCGAAATCCAGAACTTCTTTAGTAAACAGTGCTTGGGCATATAAAGTTTAGCCATGAAAGCTAAATGAGGTTTCCTACTTTTCCAATCCAATTTATTCCAGGTTTCTGGAGCACACCGACAGCGCTTACACCAAATCAGTCTCACGGAGCTTCTCAGAACACTGGCAACACGCACAGACCCCTGGTGTCCCATTGCCTGGGTGTTCCGTCCACATAGTGAGTAGGGAAGACAAGAGGGCATTCTGTGAGTAGTAGGCAAGGAGCATGTCGGGCCATCCCTGGTAATACACGCCCAGGCAGGGCTTGGCCACAGGCGTGGAATGAAGGGCCCAATAAATGATAGCCTGGTCAACCATAGGACTAAATATCAGTGGGAGGAGTTGTAAGGAGGATGAGGAGAAGAGGAACCCAAAGAATTTCCCTATTTCCCTATTTACTCTTCCTCATCCCAACAATAAGATCTTGGTATTTTTTTTTCTCAGATCTACAAGTACTTCTAACATTCATAAATGTATTCCATCCGAGTGGAGATGATGAAATCTACCTGAAGAGGACTTCACTCAGTTGTCCATACAAGACACACAGCGAGGCTCCGCTAGCACCTATTCAGTTGGCAGGATGAGGCTTGAAAGATGAGGACCTTGACTTACTTACCATTGCATCGATCTCATATAAACAGGTCCCGGAACATGGAAGATACTCAGACATTTGCAGACTAAATGAGAGCTAGCGATGGACAAAAGTGAAACCCAGAAATGCAGGAGTGGCAGGTGCACCTGGTAGGCACTGGAAATGCAAAGGCTTCAACATTCTTTTCTTCATCTTTTTAAAACAATGCTGCAAACTCCATTGGCTAAACCCATTATAGCTTTCTCATAGTCCTTCATTCATCAGGAAAAGTGCTGTGGTTTTTGTTTGTTTTGTTTTAAGGACAGTTCATTTTCAGTTAGCTGCTTAACATCAACCTATATGGTTTTTTTCTTAAAGTAAAATGTACAGGAAAAAAAAGTGCATAAATGGTACTTAGAGCTCTTGATCACTCACTGCTGTGAATATTTGGAAACCTCCTCCATGCCCACAAATTACCTGTCTCTGTCCGTTAATTGCACAACTTAACTTTACAGCTTCATTTATCTTGGAAGTGCCAGACCATGTCCTATAATGGGAAGTCATTTTGCTCTAGTAATGTATTGTTGTTATTGTTTCTTTTTCTCCCTGAGGTCTATTGCGTGGTCAGGGAAAAGATTAGGACTCAATATTAAATCCTTAAATGACTCTTTTCCTTTTCATTTCAGAAATTGCTTTGAGGAAAAGATGGCCTTTAAGAGACTAGCTAAGCTGACAGATTGTACATGGGAATATGCAGCATACTGGCAAGGTCCTTGTTCAGCACTGTCTCCTTAACACCTAGACCAGTGTTTGGCTCATAATAAGTGCGCAAAGCATATTTATTCAATAAACAACTACAAATATGGAGATCCTAAGTGATGCTATGTCAAGGACTTTTTCGGTCACTTTTAACATTTTGTTGAGGATTTAAACTGTAGACATCAGAGGACATTGTTTAGATGATATCATTATAGAGCATTTAATTAATAACTTTGTATAAAGTAATTTGCTATAAAACTATCAGTAGAAATCAAGGACACAACTGGTTAATTGGTTAGAGATGCATTTGCTTCATTCCTATAGACACACAAAGTGTGTGTATTGCAGATTCATTTCACAAGAATCAGAATAATCATCAGAGTTTATAAAAGAAGAACCTGTATTTCCCTAAAATATTGGCAACCTAAGTTTGCCCTCACATTGCAGGAACTACCTTAATCAACACCTACTGAAGTATAAGGTTAAAGATTTAGAAATAAACGTAGCTTTGTTTGCAGTCCTCTTTCAGATTCTGCTAGGGACTAATTCACCTAGGTCCAGGACCAGACCCTTATTAGCTGAGGAATTTTAATTACCTTCATTAAGACAGATAAAAGGCGGTCAGACCTCTGGGAGTGGCTGGGAAATTCCTTTGATCTGCTAAGAAATGTCTGGGAGCTAAATAGACTAATAAGGCATTGTAGAAGGATTTCTCAAATCAACAGCTCCATAAGTTTATTCCGTTTAGAGTTAACCACTAAAATATCCTGTCCGGCAAATAAAGAAACATACAAATATAGAAAAAAGACTATGTTACATAAACTGTTTGGGGAAATACTAAATCATCCCCATAATAGCATTACAACAAGAACAGGAATCTTAATTATTTTCCAGTTTACAATCCAGAAGCAATAACATGTCAGAAAAATTTATAATATACTTAGGTATTGCAATAGCTTTAATGGTGGTCACTATTAAATGTTAGCAATAAAAATGCAAAAACAATTATAAATGAGACCAGAAATGTGAATTTAAAAGAATAAATGATGACCAAATAATATAGAATTTGACTATATCACTACAAACTCCCAACAGTATATAAGAAAACCTCAAGACAAAAACAAAAATGTTTCTAACAATAGAATTTAAGCCAGAATGTAATTCTATTTTCTCCTACTAAAAAAGAAATTACACTTCTTCCAAGGAAAAATGTTGATATACATGTCTACATCCAAAAGAAAACCGGAAATAAATTCAAGACCTTCCCTGTTTCAACTGTTTTTCCAAATCAAAACAAGTAACATATGCAACATGCTTCTGCAAATGGTCTTAACACACCCTGCAGTTTCAACACACACTGCAAACAAAATGAAACACAATCCTATCTACCCAGAAAGTGCTATGTCAAATCAATATCTTCCCTAGAGATTTCCCTGATGTACCCCAGCAGAGGTGCCTTCGCCTTTGTCTAAACACCTGTGGGATGTGAGGGTTTAATCCTGGTCAAGCATGAATATGTCTTCTCTCCCCAGCTGTATTATAAATTCTTCAAACTTCCCCATAAGCCACAGAACAGCAATCAATCATAGCATACCAGAAGCAGTAAATAATCAACAAGTACTTACTGAATTAGAGAGGGCAAGGAGAAAATCCTGTTACTTTTATTATTTACATTATAATAGTTGTCACATATATTATATTTCATTTCTATATGTAGTATATAAGGAAACTTTCTAATAAACTGAACTTGGTTCTGAATTCCGGCTTCACCACTCACTTAGCTGTGTGTCTTGGGCAAATTCCACAACTGCTCTGAGACCGTTACATCTGTAAAATGAGTATAATGATGCCAGTCTCTGGGGTTATTGTCAAGATTTAGTGAGGCAAGAGACAGGAAGGGTTTAGCACAGAGCAAGCACACCAAATACACCCAAGTCCGTAGGGAGAAGACAGAAAGCAGAAGTGTGTCCACTTTTTGGTAGCTACAAAAAGTTGGTTTTCATCTTGCCCAGTTCCCCTAAAACATTCTTAATGCAAAAATTCTCCCCTCAGCCTGGTTCCACAGAGCTTGCAGCGAGACAAGAACTCTTTCCAAAGCCCTGAGCCCAAAATGTTTAGGCAACCACGATACCCTCCAGTTAAGCAAGTGGAATCGGGCAGATTGTTTTTTTCTTGTGTTTGCTAGAAGGTTCCCTTCAGAGTCATTCTGCTAACAAGGTCATTTAAATTACCCACCCCAAAAGCTCCTACCCAATCTGTTGCTGGTGAGGGTCAGGCTCAGCATGAAGTTCAAAGAGGAGGTATCCCTTGTCCTGCCTTGGGGAGCCTCAGTTCACATTCTCACCCCTTTCCCTGCATCACCTCTTGTCACGAGATACATGGTTCCCAGATGCTTTTCTAAGGAGTCTCCTTCCTTGGTATTTCATTATTGCTCATTTGTGGTGCCATCTCCCAAAGTCCATTTGGAAAGGTCATGCTATCATTTAACTTTTCTGGAAAAGTTTTCTCTCTCTCTCTCTCTCTCTCTCTCTCTCTAGCTCCTCTTGTTTCCACTCAGTGTCTTCCACTTGCTGCTGCTCCCACCACAATTGCATGGTGTTCTGGTGAAGGAACCCTCACTGCAGACCCAGCATGGCTGAGCCTGGACTCTGACCAAGCAACTTCTCCAGACATGATTCACCCTGAAGGAGGTTGCCTGTTAAAGTAGCGCTTCTCAAACTGCAGTGAGCATGAGAAACTCCTGGAGAGCAGTAGCTCTGCAGGTGACCTGGCAATTTGCAGTCCTAATGAGCACCAGGGTGGTACAACACTGCTGACCTGCAAACCACACCTGCAGTAGCACTTGGTCAAAGGACCTTCAAAATGCATGTTAGGAGAACCGCTGGGTTCCTTCGAGAATGAAGAGCACAGTAATCAAGTAGTCAAGATTCATCTTTGATTCTGCTTCTATTGCTAATTCGGATCTCCAGCTCCACTGAATCCTGCTGCAGAGTCTCCCTCCCTTCCCTCTCCTGATTAACATTAAGAAGGCACTCACTGTGGCCAGGTGCAGTGGCTCACACCTGTCATCCAGCACTTTGGGGGACCAAGGCAGGTAGATTGCTTGAGGTCAGGAGTTCGAGACCAGCCTGGCCAACATAGTGAAACCCTGTCTCTACAAAAAATACAAAAATTATCCAGGCATGGTAGTGCATGCCTGTAATCCCAGCTACTCAGGAGGCTAAGCATGAGATTCGCTTGAACCAGGGAGGTGGAGGTTGCAGTGAGCCGTGATTGTGCCACTGCACTCCAGCCTGAGCAACAGAGCAAGAATCTGTCTCAAAACAAACAACGAAGGCATTTACCACAGCCTAAGTGCTCTACAGACATGATGTCAGCTGGCACTCACTGATCCGAGAGAGACACATCATTCTCATTTTACAAAGAGAAAACTAAAAATAAAGTTTAGAAATATGGAGTTCCCAAGGTCATGAGTGACAGAGTGAGAGGTAGGAGCCAAGGTCTGACCCTTAATTCATGTCCTAAGTCCACCCTGAAGCCAGGTTTTCCCCACTAGATGCCACCATGTCTCATTTTCTTCCTGGAGAAATATAACTTTGTGATGTGTGATGTGTGCTGTTTCCTCATTCAAAGAATGAACCTGTCAGCATAGGCCTTTTAGAGGTACAATGTCAACTCTGGTTACAATAACATGGCATGTTCACTGTAAACTATTGAAGACATAGTTTTGTTCAAGTGGATCTGATTTTACTACTCTCAAAACATATGCAGTCCTCCCAACTCATCTACCCTTATGCACTCTTTGAAAATAAATATGAAAGTCTACCTTTAGCAATAGGTACCCATGATGGCAGAGAGGGCAAGGGGACCTCACTCAAGACTAGAATTCTATCCAGACCTTCTTGTTCCCAGCCTTGTCGTGGTTCTAACACAGCAGATCAGATGACCTGAAGGCAAATAAAGGTTCTGCCTCCCAGCAGCTGCGTGACCTTTAAAGTTTTGCAAACCTTTCTGAATCTCTGGTTAAAACTGGAATAAAATGATATACCTTGCAAGATGGTGTTAAGGAATAAATGAGGTAAAATACATAAACATATTCATCCATAATAGAAACTCAGTAAATTCTAATTCTCTTATCCATCTTCTGATCTTGTGCAGAGAACCTTCAACTTTATTAGTTGAAAAAAAAAAGTCCAAGAGCTCCCAGACTTAAGTGCATGCTAAAAATCACCTGGAGAGCTTTTCAAAAATGCAGATTCTCAGGACAAACCCTGGGCCACAAGAATTATTATCTCTGGGAGTCTAGCCCAGGAATCTGCACATTCTAATGTGCAACTCATTTTACAAACCACTGGTCTGTCCCAGATCAGAATAGCTGGTCCAATAAGTCATCTATGGTTCTCCATGGTCAACTAGATGGAGGAGCCCGCAGGTAGGGTCGGAGGTTTCAGAACTTATCTTTCCATTTTTTATTTTATTTTCATCTTTTCCCCCATTTTTAAAAATTTATAAAGTGTGGTTTTCAGAAATATAACACTTAGCTTATTTATTCTGTGTTAAAATTAGGGAAAACCCAATATAAAAAATTTTTCCATGAAAATACTATTATTGCACCCAAAGTAAATAAATGAAAAAAGGAAATTCAAAATCATTCTTCCCACAGTGGTTCAGACTCCCTATGCAAATAATAGCTATGAATGCATCAAATCAGCAGCTTCCTAGACAATAAGAAGGCTGCATATAGATATGCAGGAAAAATGCACGCAGTTACTATCAGGATAATAACTTTGAATTCTTTGGCTGCCATTCATTAAAATGCTCAGTCACAGCTTCAGATAAAGGGAGCTCCTGTGTCAACCTAATACATGGTTCAAGGACCTTTTGACTCAAATACTTTTCTAAATTAGATTGATCGATGTCACTTCACAAGTATTTATGTGACAATGCATTGTATTCTCATAAGACCCGGGTACCAACTATGAATTGTAGTTAATTCTCAAGTCAGAGTGCCAAAAAAAATTTGAACAATAATTTGTCACTGAAGGGGCTTATGTGGTACATAGGAAAGAATTCTTAGCTCAGGGGAAAAACACATAAAAGAGTGACCTTCAGCACACTTTAGTAATACTTAATCAATTTTGATGTTTTGAAAAATCATATCCTTATACAAACTATCTATTAGATCTCTCAAGTTAGTCATTCTTCCCAATCTTACCCCCACAGCCTCGGAATACATAAAACAACTTTGAGCTACTTACTTCCAGATAAATAAAATTATTACTGAAACCCAATCTTAACAACTTGGAAGTTGGTGAATAGCGTTTCAGTCTGCTCCGGGTCTGGGCTCCACCTCTGGCATTGCCCAGAACTGCCTTCTAACTCCTCTGGGGTCCTAACTGCAAAATGCACTTTTTCATTTAAAATATGTGGCAATAGTCAGCACTCAGAAAGCCCTGATTTGGGCTCTCTCTTCCTCCTCT
Organism: Cacajao melanocephalus; assembly: GCA_963573385.1. Lineage (NCBI taxonomy): Eukaryota > Metazoa > Chordata > Mammalia > Primates > Pitheciidae > Cacajao > Cacajao melanocephalus. Next base: position 178,375 of record CAUYLG010024110.1, read on the forward strand.
TCCATCTAAATATTTGAGGGACTCAGATGCAGCAGCCACTTCTTCCCTCCTGAATCCTTTTTGGGTCTTCCTCTCACTCTTCTAATTGCTCCTTTCCCATCACTCTGCCCCCTCTTCTGCCTCACCTTTAAAGGTGACTGTTCCTTATGCTTCCTTCTCTCTTCACTTTTCCTTACACTCTCCCACCTTCCCTAAGCAATCTTAGCTATTTCATGGAGATAGAAATGTCACATCCTTGTCCAAAACCATCACACTCAAAAAGTCAATCTGGAATTTTCTTCTGACCTCCAGCTCCAAACATACACATGCTTACTTGGTATTTCCACATGGATATGTCAACAATCCACCGAGCAAAGCCTTCTTCTCCTGCAGTATTTGCCATCACATTACCTACTGTGCATACAATTTGCTCAAACCAGAACACTGGGGGCCATCTTCTGCACCACCCTTTGCAGGCATTGCCCCAGTTCAGCCAAAGCTAAAATAAGCTTCCAAAAATCATCTCAAGTCTTTCACTTCTCTTCACCTCTGTGTCTCCCACTCTAGTCCCGGCGCATATCCAGTCTCAGTCGGAGCCCTATCTCAGTCCCTGCATGCACTCTTATTCCCTTTCAGTCCATTCTCCATACAACCACCAGCTGTCATGTTTTTAAAATGAAAATCATATTACTCCCATTCTTAAAAATCCTTCAGTGGATTCCCATGTTTTTAGGACAAAGTCCAGAATCCTGAAAAGTCTAGAATGGCTGGTTTTTTCCTTACCTCTCAGACCCTACTCCTGCTTCCTTTGTGCTGTCTTTTCTGCTATTCCTCACCCCACTGGCCCAGGATTGGGAATGCAAATCTTTCCTCTCCTTTCTCCTCCTCTTCCCAACTCTATCAGAAATGCTTCTTTCTCAAGAAGATCTTCTTGTATTTTTCAGACTATGAGTGATTCTTCTGTTATATGTTAACCTGGCTAGGACCTTGTACTTTTCCCTTATGAGGCTTAGCACAATTCTATCTTCTTAGCTCAGAAAGGGACATGTCTAATTTCTTCACCATTATCATGCCAAAAATCAGAACAAAGCCTATCAAATAATAGATGCCTGATAAATATTTCTTGAATAAGTGCATGAAAAATGTAGGCTTGCTGCTTCTCTTTTTCTATTAGCTACCTACATTTGTTTAGCAATCTCATGATTCTTGTAATTCATTTAGGCAACATACTAAGAATGGCACCTATAATGATTTCTCCCTTAGGGTGGGAATGCCTAAATCTGAGTGGAAAGGAATAGGATTTGGAGGCTATACAAATGGATTGGATATGGGGCATTCTTTTTTATTTTTCTATTTTTAAAGACAGGTTTTATTCTGTTACCCAGGCTGGAATGCAGTGGTACAATCATAGCTCACTGTAACCTCAGATTCCTGGGCTCAAGGGATCCTCCTACCTCAGCTTCCAGAATATCTAGTACTGAAAGAACACACCACCAAGCCTGGCTAATTTTTTGTTGTTGTCGGGGGGTACAGACAGGGTCTCACTATGTTGCCCAAGCTGGTCTCAAACTCCTGGCCTCAGGTGGTTCTCCTGCTTCAGCCTCCTAAGGCACTGGAATTACAGGCATGAGTCACCATATCTAGCCAAGGAGGAGTAAAGTAATAACAAATTTCTAATCTATTTTAAGGAAGAGATATATCCCGTATTGTCCTGGGAGCAAGACAATGCATTAAACTGTTCTTTAGTCACCTTGACCTCAAGATCCTTACAAAGCCAAATGGCCAATGACAAAGATGAGACTGAAAGGCACAATACATGTATCATGATTCTTTATACTTTGCTCATAATTCTCAAGTATCCTGTTTTCCCAATACTTAATAAAATGCTTTAAAGAGAGCACAACAATAACATACACGATACAGATGCACAAAAGACTACTCCTTTTAGATGGCTTCAAACCCAATCATTATCTCTATTCACCCAGGATGAACTGGTTCCCTTTCCTCCTGGGTTGCACAAAGCAAGCACAACCATATACCCAGCTAATCATAAAATCACCAACAATTCTTGCTAACAGGAAGCAGGTGGATGATACTGGCACTTTAATCATTTTCATGGACTTTTCAATAGTATTTTAAAGAGAAATATGACTGAGTCCATAATGACAGTTATTTAGCAAGTTACTGGAAATAAAACTACATGAGAGTTAATAAAAGTGATTAAAAATGGTGGCCAAATTACTCATCAATACATTTAATATACCAGGCAGGTTTCACCTAATAATTTTGCTTTTACAGGCAGCTTTATCAGCCATTTTTAATTTATCCTACTAAGAAAAAAAATGTGCATCATGAAACTCAATTAAGTAAGCAGTGATAAAGCCTGAGAATATTTCTCCACAGTCTCTATATCAAAATGATTTGTAAAACAGAGCTCTAGAAGGCATCCTGACATGCCAGGGAGGGAAAGAGTGAATGTGGCCTGACCCTGTGTATTTTCAGTGGTATCAAACAAAACCAGACATAGTGAGCATTAAACTTTAAAGATTTATTACAAGACTTACCCATAAAATGCTAAGTTGAACATAAGGAATTACACATAGTTAATACTCTATTTATCTACAACACACATTGATGCCTTTTATCATCTGCTCTGCATATAGGTATGGGGCTCTTCCACTGCAATGAGGCAGCAAAAGGCAAATTTGTCTACATTTCAGGGAATAGAAAGGCCATTAAAAATAAATGACCATCACAAATTGGAACCCTGCCTATTTCAACCAATTTGGTCTGGAGGTGAGGTATGTCTATGCCTCAGGTGTTAATGTAGGTTCTATTCAGGGGAAAGTCAGGACCAGAACATCTTGTGTTCTGTCCATTCACTAGGTAGAAATAAATTATTGCATTTTATTTGTTATATATTAAGGGTATCATTTGTTACAGCAGTTAGCCTACCCTAACTAACACATTCTCCATGAGGAAGGCAATATTCTAAAAAGACAAAGGTAAGTAAGATATAGTACTTACCACAAGTCAGTATTTTCTGTTAAAAATAGCATTTACTATTTTCCTTCTTAAGAAGTAATGTGCATTCATTATAGAAACTTTAGAAAATGCAAAATGAAGATAATTCTAAAGATCAATAATCCCAATACCCAGAGATAAACACTGTTAACATTTACATATATAGAGTTCTAGGCTTTTATTTTTATTGAAAGATTCATAAAAAGAAAAGGGGAGGGAGAGAGGAGGGAAGAGGTAGAAAGGGGAGGGAGAGGGAGAGGGGAGGGAGGAGAAGGGAGGAGAAGGGAGGAGAGGGGAGGAGAGGAGAGGGAAGGGGGAGGGGAGAGGGAGGGGGAGGGAGAGGGAAGGGGAGGGAGAGGGAGAGGGAAGAGGAGGGGAG